>ML394648.1:0-20726 GCA_005239525.1 Nicotiana knightiana
CCTCATTCCACCAAAGTTTAACCCCCACCCCTTCCGTCTTTATCCTCTCTCTGAAGCCTCCGCCGGCCTCCGCCCATCTCCGCCGACCGGAAATCGCTGCCGGCGGCGGAGCTTCTCCAAACCAGCCCAAAATTTTACCAGGCGATCGCCATCATCTCCCCTATCACCTCCCGTTTCTAGATTCCCTAAAAACCCAATCGATTTGCATCAAATTCAGATCTAAGAATCTAAAAACCCAAAAATCACTCCCCAGCGGATTTAGAGACACTCAATGGCTCAGACCTTCATGGGTCGATTGCTCTTGACTAGGGCAATCGATTCATGAGGGTTTGATTAATTTTCAAACCCTACCGGGGTTCGGCCAAGGTCCGGCGACCTTCAACTTTTCCGGCCAAGTTTCCTTCAACTAGTACTTCCCCGTTTCTGATTTCTCTTCTGTAAAAGATCATCATGAATATGTCATCGTTCTAAATTCATATTTGTTTGTTGTCTTTCACTGTTTTCCATATTTTTTGCATTGAATCGATCAAGTGTGAGTATTCTTGTCTCGTGTGTTGAATCTGCACAATAGTTTGATTATGTTTTTATTATTTTAATCTTGATTAATCAGTTTAGGAATTCTTGTGGTAAAAGATTCTGGATTTCATTTTTAAGATTGAATCTCAAGTCAATCATTTCTTATAGGTGGTTTAAGTAATTTCTTTTCTTTCTTTTTCTTTCTCTCTTTCTGTTTTCTTCATCTATCCTCGCTCATTGTTTGACTGTTACTATCCTGCTCTAGATTGTCTAAGAAGAATCTAAAATGAAAATTTGTTTAATCTTGATTAGAGCAGTGTTATCCTGCATTGCGATTTGAATTAGATGATTGAACTGAAACTATATAATAATTAGAACAGTGTTATCATTTTATTATGATTAGAACTGTGATCGAGTTTACCTGTCTAGATAATAATTCGGAATTGTTTTGTGCTGATTGAACTGAAACTTGATCTCCGCCTTTGTTTGCTTTGATTGTTAATTCTGTTTAGTGTTAAGTGAATATCAATTTAGGATTCCTTCCTAATTGTGTCATTCATAAGAGCTATTAGCTCTTTTAGGATTATTACTAGTTAATCTGAACCAGAGCAGGGCCATTAATTAACTTAGTTCAGTCCTAAACTAAAGGCTGCCCTAATTAGTGATAACCTCCTAAAATACACTTGCTTAACTAGTTTAACTTAGGTCGATAGTCTCTTAGACAATCAACTATGTATTAAAAATCTGTTTAAGATAATTAATTTAGGTTTCATTAACTGAAAAAATCATTTAGCCTAAGTTAAGAAAAATGAGTTGACTAACCTTAATTAAGCCTAGTTAAACTGATCGATTAATTAATTTAAACCTAGGTTTAATAATTGGTTAAGCCTCTGATTTTAGGTAATCAAATTGGATTAACTTAACTAAATCAGTTAGTTTAAGTTATGGAATTAAATTGATTGGCCTACCTTTTTTTAACTTAAACATATATAATTAGTATGAAAACTATCTTTAGGCATTTAATCAATTAACCTTTAACTAGTTTGACTCAACCATAATTAAGAACAATTCATAGCTGACTAAAAAACATAACTAGGGTTAGGTAACTAGAGTTAAACAATAACCCAAGTGAGTTTAACCTTGATTACCCAACGGTAAATTCAGGGACTCCAAGGGGTACAACAGGTAATGTAGATTAGGAAATCAGATTTTTAAGGGTAGAAAGGTCTTTTCTAAGGTTGGAATGTTCTGGAAAGGAGCAGTTGTCCCAAAAGGATAGGGTGGACAGCTGTACATGTACCCTCTTTAGCCTAATGAATTAGGAATATACCAAAGGATATCTCATTCCCAAGTCTCCTATAAATAGACCCCCCTCTCTTTAGACAGGGAGGATTTTTTGGATACTAAAAAAACACATTCTTTCAATTTCTCTTAGCGGCTAATACATTCTGAAAATACAGAAAGAATCAAAAGATTTTCTGATTCATAAACAAAATTTCAAAAAAAAAAAAGCATTAGTAGAAAAAACAAAGAAGAAATCTGATTTCCCTTGGAATCAAGTTCATAGATACATTGTCTAGTTCTCATTCTGCTACTTTTACTTTAGACTCTGATTTTGGGAAGTTTTAAGCATTCTTACTCAAGAATTCTTGATCAATTCTTGTTGGGCTACTGGGTTTTCTTTGGGTTTCTGTTTGCTGCTGCTGATTTCTCTTCCTTCTTGCTGTTATTGTTCATTCTTGACCTTTATTTGGTCAAGTCTCTTTGCTGTTTTTCTCTTTAAAGGTATGTATCAGTTCATCTCTTCTTAATGAATTTTTTTCACTAGAATCCTCATTTTCTGCTCACTGTGTAAGACTGGTTGTTCTTGATGAATGAAGTTACTGTTTCTGTTTAGTTAGATGTGACTGTGTAGATGTTTATTGGCATGATAATGACTCTGTGAGTGTGATAGGTAACGTCTTGATGTTAGTATTTCTCCTGTTGGTCCATGATTTTTTGCTTAAGATTATATGTATATAAATGTGATAAGTACTCATGGTCCTATATTAGGAAACAAGCTTCATTAAGGTGTTGAATCTGACCTTCTCTATGGCCAGATTCCATCAATAAGAATGCAGAAATATGCTTTCGATTTAGTCTCTTTGGTCAATAAAGAGATTCAAGAAGCAAGTCTCTAGATAGTTTAGGATATTGGCATTAGGGTAGATGAATATGACTTCTTAATAGTCAAATTCACCCCTTAGTAGTGCACAAACATTAGTATAGTTGGTTGAAGTTTACCCTTTTAAAGGGTATAAAATATGTAATTAAGAAAGGCATTAGAGTGAAGAATATGAACCTTTGATTGGTAAGATTCATCCTCCAAAATGACTAAATGAGAAAGCCTCTATATGGTTTGGAATTATGTTGAGTTAGCACTAGGTAGATGAATTTGACTTCCTAATAGTCAAATTCACCCCATTAATAGTGCATAAGAGTAGTTTAGCTTTGCTGAAAATTATCCTTCAAAGTATATAAGTGTGTAATGAGAAGGAGCTTTAGGAAAGTGAATCGGAAGTAACAAAATAGTCGGATTCACTCCTCAAAATGCCCATAGTAGTCAAAGTATTTGAATAAATGCTTGCTAAAATGTGTTGAATGACATAAAGATGACTGTTAAAGAGTCTAAACAAAGTGATATCACTGGGTTTGAATTTAACCCTTTCTATGGTTAGATTCATTCCATCAAAAAGGCATGAACATATTTTGTTCTCCTATGGCATCACTAAGGTTGAATCTAACTTCCTTTTGTGGCTAGATTCATCTCACAAAATGCCCAAAGGTCTGTCGTTAATATTGTCCAAGTACTCAAACTTTGGACTTATAATTTTAGATTAACATTGAAAAATGCAGGTTTTAGTGTTTGAAGGACATGTTTGCTGGCTTGCACAAGAGCAGCAACTAGTTTTGTTTTCCCTTCTTTATTTTTCCTATTAGATCAGTATTACTATGGTTTAGGAATCATGTAATAGTAATAGCATATCTACAGTCTTCTATATACAATTCACTTTTTTTTCAGTTGTAAATATGGGCTGAACTATATAAAATTTATGATCAGTTGTATTTTTCTTAATTCTGAAATGTTTATTACTATAGTAGTTATGGTCCAGACCTGCCAAGGTCACCCGAACTGGGCCAGACTCGTAAACATGGCCCAATTGAGCATGATAGTGTCTGAATTTCAGGCTGTGGGGCCTGGAATGTTAGGCCCATTAACTGTGTTAAGCAATCTGTAACCAGTCCTTTTCTCTTCTGTTGTCAATTAGCATGAGAAGTGTTTTCATTCATGAAATCCGCTGTAAATTTCTCACTACTGAACACAAATGGGTTTTCAAATTTATTATCAAAAAGATAGAATCTAAAATCCGGATCTTTTCTTAGACTGTCTGCTCTAAATAAAAGCAACCATGGCTTAATTCAATTTTTAAGGCTTGTTCTGTCACAAAATTTAAGACAAAATTCCATGTTGGGTCCATGAGCTGTGTATAAATACTCTTGTTTAGTATATAGGAGTAGATCAAATGGTAAAGAAATCTTGTACATGTAACCTTATACTCACAATTCAAAATTTGCCTTATTTCTTGCCATATAGATGTGAGATGTGTTAGCATGTTTGTTCTTAACTGTTTTTCGAATCATGTCCAAATGACCTAATTAGGATGGCCTAAAGTGATACAATTTGGGGCTTAAATGAGGCCATAGCCCAAAACATTTTATCTTTAGGCTATTGAACATTATTTTAGGTAATCCTTAGGTAGAATGAACACCTTTACTTTGAAACTTGACAAAAATTGAGTATTACCTCAAATTACCATAACCTACACTCGGTAGTGGAAACTCATGCCCCCGACCCTTAACTCTAAACAACTAATAAAATGCACGTAGAAATCACGGGTGCATTTCATGTGGCGATATTTCCACGTGCTAAAAAACAACAAGTGTACGCCATCGTAACTTGTCCAAGATAAATCCATAAACGTCCTAATTGATTTTTTTTTTTAAACCAAAAATGCCCACTCAAATGGAAAGCATAAAGAATAAATGAACATAGCCTCAAATAGGCACTATAAAACCGTCATGACCATAGTCTTGACCACGTAATCTACATTCGGGTGCGACAACTCATGTCCCCGTCTTCAACTTCAAACTATAATAAAATCACACTTTGTAATTGCGGGTGCATTTCATGTGGAATAGTTATAATGTATCCAAGAACAAATAAGTGCACGCCATCGTGACTTTTTTCAAGATAAATCCATAAATATTGAAAGAGGCTAACAAGTGAAAAAGGTTAAAAGCACAATAAAGTTTAAAATACGTAAATAATCAGATAATTAGGCCAAATATTAATAGTTAAGCGACCGTGCTAGAACCACGAAACTCGGGAATGCCTAACACCTTCTCCCGGGTTAATAGAATTCCTTATTCCGATTTCTGGTCGCAGACAAAAATTAAAACAGAGTCAAAATTTCCTCAGTTTGGGATTCTAAATCGAAATGGTATCCCAGAGCGTCGTCAAAAATCCGGGTGGCGACTCTGAAAACAATAATAAGTCCCGAAACCGAATAATATCACTTAAAGTGGAAAAACTCCCTTATTACCCCTTTTATTAATTCAGGGATAGTGGAAAAATGAGGTGTGACAGTTGCAAACGAGAAGCACTGGGGGGATTACCCTTCACGAACGCGACCTGGCTACCGCAAACGCGATGAGTTATGGGCCTGGGGGAGGGGAGTCCGTTTTTTCAATGCGAACGGGACCACCTTGTCACGAACGCGATGACCAAGGCCGCAAAGCATGCGAATGCGAGCCTACCTACGCAAATGCAAAGACCATTGGGGCGTAACACTCCGCGATCACGACAGGCCCATCACGAACACGATCAAGGCCTGCCCAGCGAGTAAAAACAGAACAGTAATATGGGAATAAGTCATTATTTCATATTTTCAAAACCAAGAAGACCTAGAGGCGATTTTCAATATAAAAGTTCTTTCCCAAAGTGTTGGTAAACGATTCTAAACTATTTTCTTTACATTACCCATTGTTTTTCATCACTTTTTAATCAAAAAATCAAGGATTTTGATGGTATAAATTGGGGGTTTGGATAGAATTAGGAAATTTTGTAAAAATTGGAATTTAGACCTCGAATTGGGGTCGGATTTTGAAACTAACTACATATTCGGGCTCGGGGTGAATGGGTAAACGAAATTTGATCTGAACCCCGAGTTTCGACCAAGTGGGGTCGGGGTCGGTTTTTAACTTTTTTTGAGAAAACTTAGGAATCCCATGATTATGCATTAAAGTTAGTTTCTTTAGAACTAATTAACGATATTGAACTAATTATGATTAGATACGAGTGGTTTGGAGGTGAATTCGAAAGGAAAAGCTATAATTAAGCAGTGAGTGGCCTGCGAGATTGAGGTAAGTATTTGGTCTAACTTTGACTTGGGGGATTACGAATCCCCGACTTAAATGCTATGTGAAATTATATGTGAGTGGTGTATAGGTGAGGTGACGAGTACCTATGCACCACCAAATTATCTGTTTAGCATTTCCCTTCCCCGTTTCCTATATATTATATTCCCGTCTTAATTGTTTCATGAATATTGGTGCTTCCATGTCTACTTGTTTTTTGTCCACTTGTTTTGTTAAATATTATTTCACTTATTTGAAAGTATTAATTTTTCCTTAGGTTCATTGTAGTACATTAATGGTCGGGTTGGTTGTAAGTGTTTCATGATACATTTCAGTTGGTTTCATTGTGTAGTAATAATTGGTGAAGTTTCTTAGTTGTGTAGCTTTCCGTTCAATTATTTGAGACATAAATGTTGTGAAGGATTTTGATCTAAGTTGTGAACCCTTTATTATAAATGGTGAAATGTGACTGTATGGTGGGAGCGGGTTGCACGTTGCAATAGGAGGAATAAGAGTGATATATATGTTGAGGAGTAATAAGGGTGGACAGGTGGGATCGGGTTGCACGCCGCAAAAAGGAGTAATAAGGGAGAATATTCATGTTGTTACTGGTTGTATGATGGAAACTGAATACCCACTGTTTTATTTGTTGTTCTTCATATTCTGCTTTTACCGTTATTTAACTTGTAACATGGAAATTCACGTAAGGATTGGTTATAGCTGAGATCTGGAAAGGTAGCTGGGTTATTTATTTATTTACTGCAAGTTACTGTTTCATTTAGTTTATATTTCATTGTTGCTTTATTAAACATAGTACACATGTTATATTATAAATGCCCCTTCGTAGCCTTGTCACTACCTCGACGAGGTTAGACTTGGCACTTACCAGTACATGCGGTCGGTTGTACTGATACTGCACTCGGTACTTAGTGTTAGTTTCGTGGCATTATTTTATTTCTCCATAAACTATTTTGATATCGTTTATTGGATAATATTAGAGCTCGTATTATGTTTTAATTTTCTTAAAAGTTGAATCCCTCTAACATTGGCTTGCCTAGCAAGTATGGTGTTAGGCGCCATCATGATCCCAAGTGTTGGGAATTTGGGTCGTGACAAGTTTGTATCGGAGCACTAGGTTGCCTAGGTCTCACAATTCATGGACAAGCATAATAGAGTCTGAGGGATCGGTACAGAGACGTCTGTACTTATCTCTCAGAGGCTATAAAGTTACGAACAAGTTCACTTTATTTCTACTCTGTCGTGCGATTCTTTTTATCCCAAATACTGATTAAACTCTACTATTCTCTCACAGATGGCGAGAACACGTACCTCTTTTTCCGCTGACCAACAACCGTATCCTCCAATAGCAGCAACTCCTACAAGGGGCAGAGGCTGAGGCAAGGGCGGAACTCAGCCCAGTGCTCAGGAAGCAGCTCCAGCTGCGGAGCCCCAGATAGAGCTTGATGAGGGGGCTCCAGCTCAGACAGCTCTGGGGGGACCAGCTCAAGTCCTAGAGGGGTTTATTGCTACCCCGGTGCTTCAGGATGCCTTGGTCCGACTAGTAGGCCATATGGAGAGTGTAGCCCAGACTGGTGCACTCCCCAGGGTAGCAGTCGTATCCTAGGCTGGAGAAGAAGTCCAGACTCCTCTACCCACACTTCGGAGCAAACTACTCCTCAAATTTAGACCCTAGCAGCCCATTCAGTTGGAATAGTTCAACTAGTTTTTGCAGCACCACTCGTTGCTGGGACAGTTATGTCCTCCGATGCTTTATGGAGATTGGACAGTTTTATCAAGCTTTTCCTTGTTTATTTCAGCGGTACCACTTCAGAGGACCCCCAGGAATACCTTGATAGTTTTCATGAGGTTCTTCAGAACATAGGAATTTTAGAGACCAATGGGGTCGATTTTGCTACTTTTCAAATGACCGATTTTGCCAAGAAATGGTGGAGGGATTATCTACTGACTAGACCAACTAGGTCACCTGCTCTGACTTGGGATCAGTTTTCACATCTCTTCTTGGGTAAGTTCCTACCTATCACTACTAGAGAGGAGCGTCGTCGTCAGTTTGAGCATCTTCAGCAGGGCAGCATGACTGTTACCCAGTATGAGACTCGCTTTGTGGATTTGGCTCTTCATGCTACTCTTTTGCTACCCACAGAGAGAGGGAGGCTTAGAAGATTTATTGAGTGTCTTGCTCAGCCAATCAGATTGCAGATGGCTAAGGACACAGGGAGCGAGATATCTTTCCAGGATGCGGCCAATGTGACCAGTAGAGTTGAGATCATTCTTGGATTGGGAGGTTAGGGTTCAGAAAAGAGACCTCGTCATTCCGGTGGATTCAGCGGTGCCTCACCTGGAGGCGGGGTTTCTTTCAGTTGTGTCCATTCTTCCAGTCCATTTTATTCAGCACTTCAGGCATCTCATGGTACCTCTAGTGGTCGTGGTTCTTATATACCTCCTTCGGCTCAGCCAGTCTATAGTGCACCATCAGCTCCTATCAGAGCACCTCCTCTGCAGAGTTATTATCATGGTCAGTCGGCTCATCAAGTTCAGCCTCAGTATCATGAGGGATGCTTTGAGTGGGTTAATATGGGCATATTCAAAGAGCTTGTCTGAGATTTTTGGGTGATCAGCTTCCGTACTAGAGTTCTCGTGCCATAGATTAGGCACCAGCTGTAGCACCACCTGCCCAGCCAGCGAGGGGTAGGGGTCAGGTAGCCAGAGGTAGGGGCTAGATTGTTAGAGGTAGAGGCCAGCCTGCTAGACGTGGAGTTCCACCCGTCAGAGGTCGTCCTAGAGACATGGTTCAGTGTGTTGGGGCCCAGCCCCGATTGTATGCATTTCTGGCTAGACAAGAAGCGGAGTCTTCTGATGGTGTTATCACATGTACAATTTCAGTTTGCAATAGAGATGCTTCAGTTCTGTTTGATCCGGGTTCTACTTACTCTTATGTGTCATCTTATTTTGCTTCGGATTTAGCTGTGCCCCGTGATTCCTTAAGTGTCCCTGTTTATGTTTCTACGTCTGTGGGGGATGCTATTTTTGTATGTCATGTGTATCGTTCGTGTGTGGTCGTTATTGAGGGTCTTGAAATTAGTGGACCTTTTGCTTCTTGATATGGTGGATTTCGATGTCATATTAGGCATGGATTGGCTGTCACCTTATTATGCCATCTTGGATCGTCACGCCAAGACAGTTATATTAGCTTTGCCAGGTTTACCTCGATTAAAGTGGAGAGGGACTCCTGGTCATTCCTCCAGCAGGGTTATTTCTTATATGAAGGTTCATCGCATAGTCAAGAAGGGATGTTTGGCTTATTTGGCCCATGTTCGTGATTCTAGTATTGAGGCTTCTTCTATAGATTCGGTGCCTGTTGTTCGTGAGTTTCCTGAGGTGTTTCCTACAAATCTGTCGGGGATGCCACCCGATAGGGATATTGATTTTTGCATTGATGTGGCTCTGGGCACTCGGTCCATTTCTATTCCTCCATACCGGATGGCCCCACCAAAGTTGAAAGAATTAAAGAATAGTTGCAAGACTTTATGGATAAGGGCTTCATTAGACCTAGTGTATCGCCCTGGAGTGTACCAATTTTTCTCGTGAAGAAGAAGGATGGATCGATGAGGATGTGTATAGATTACCGACAGTTGAACAAAGTCACTATCAAGAACAAGTATCCGTTGCCGAGGATTGATGATCTGTTTGATCAGCTTCGGGGTGCCAAGGTGTTTTCAAAGATCGATTTGAGATCGGACTACCATTAGTTGAAGATTAGGGCGTCTGATGTCCCTAAGACAGTTTTTCAGACAAGGTATGGGCACTATGAATTTCAAGTGATGACATTCTAATATACTCTCGCGGTTAGGAGGAGCATAAGCAGCACCTCCGGATAGTGCTTCAGACATTGAGAGATAGTCAGTTGTATGCTAAATTTTCAAATTGCGAATTTTTGTTGGATTCAGTAGTTTTCTTGGGTCACATCATATCAGCAGAGGGTATTCAGGTAGACCCTAAGAAGATAAAGGCAGCCAAGGACTAGCCTAGACCCACTTCAGCCACGGAGATCAGGAGCTTCTTGGGTTTGGCAGGTTACTACCGTCGTTTAGTGGAGTGATTTTCATCTATAGCAGCCCCAATGACTAAGTTGACTCAGTAGGGTGCCCCATTCAAATGGTCGGACAAGTGTGAGGCGAGATTTTAGAAGCTCAAGACAGCTTTAACTTCACCAACGGTGTTGGTGTTACCATCAGGTTCAGGATCTTTCACGGTATATTTTGATGCCTCCCATGTTGGGCTCAGAGCGGTATTGATACAAGAAGGCAGAGTGATTGCATATGCATCTCGACAGTTGAAGGTTCATGAGATGAATTATCCTTTCCATGACTTAGAGTTGGCATCCATTGTTCATGCAATATTTGGAGACACGATCTCTATGGTGTGCCGTGTGAGGTTTTCACGGATCATCGCAGTCTTCAGTACTTGTTCAAGAAAAAGGATCTAAATTTAAGGCAGAGGAGATAATTATATTTATTGAAAGACTATGATGTCACTATATTGTATCACCTGGGAAGGCCAATGTGGTGGCCGATGCATTGAGTAGGAAGGCAGTGAGTATGGGCAGCCTTGAATTCATTCCAGTCGGTGAGAGACCGTTAGCTTCAGAAATTCAGACTTTGGCCAATCAGTTTGTGAGGTTGGATATTTCGCCCAGCTGTGTTTTAGCTTGTGCAGTCGCTCAATCTTCCTTATTTGAGCGTGTCAGAGATCGGCAGGATGATGACCTGCATTTGATGGTCCTTAGGGACACAATTCGGTGCGGTGGTGCCAAGCAGGTTACAGTTGGAGATGACGGTGTTTTGAGGATGCAGGGCCTAGTGTGTATGCCTAATGTTGACGGGCTTCGTGAGTTGATCCTTGAGGAGGCTCACGGTTCTAAGTATTCTATTCACTGGGGAGCTGCCAAGATGTACCAGGACTTGCAGTAGTATTATTGGTGGCGAATGATGATGAAGGATATTGTTGCGTATGTGGCTCGTTGCTTGAATTGTCAACAGGTGAAGATGAGCATCAGAGACCCGGTGGTTTGCTACAGCAGATATAGATTCCTGAGTGGAATTGGGAGCGTATCACTATGGACTTCGTTGTTGGACTCCCATGGACTCAGAGGAAGTTCGACGCCATTCGGGTTATTGTGGATAGGCTAACTAAATCAGCAAATTTCGTTCCGGTAGCAAGTACTTATACCTCGGAGTAGTTCGTAGAGATATATCTTCGGGATATTATTCTCCTTCACGGTGTGCCCTTGTCTATCATTTCTGATCGAGGTATATTGCTTACCTCACACTTTTGGAGGGCATTTCAGCGTGATTTGGGTACATGAGTTAAGTTGAGCATAGCATTCCATCCGCAGACGGACGGGCAGTCCGAGCGTACTATTCAGATCATGGAGGATATGCTCCGCGCCTGTGTTATTGACTTTGGAGGTTCTTGGGATCAGTTCTTGCAATTAGCAGAGTTTGCCTACCATAATAGCTACCAGTCGAGCATTCATATGGATCCCTATGAGGCATTATATGGTAGACGGTGCAGATCGCCAGTTAGATGGTTTGAGTCGGGAGAGGCTCGGTTATTGGGTACAAACTTAGTTCAAGAGGCCTTAGATAAGGTCAATATTATACAGGATCGAGTTCGTACAGCTCAGTCCAGGCAAAAGATCTATGTCGACCGTAAATTTTGTGATGTGGCATTCATGGTCGGAGAGAGGGTATTACTTCGGGTATCGCCCGTGAAGGGTGTTATGAGATTTGGGAAGAAGGTCAAGTTGAGCCCTAGGTATATAGACTTGCGTTTCCTCCAGGGTTATCCTTAGTTCATCCGGTATTCCATGTGTCTATGCTCTGGAAATATCATGGTGACCCGTCCCACGTATTAGTTTTAAGCTCTGTCCAATTGGACAAGGATTTGACTTATGAGGAGGAGCCGGTAGCCATTCTAGATCGGCAGGTTCGTCAATTCAGGTCAAAGAGTTACCCTTCAGTTCAAGTGTAGTGGAAAGGTCAGCATGTTGAGGCAGCTACTTGAGAGTCCGAGGCAGACATGCAGAGTAGATATCCCCATGTGTTTGCCAGTTCAGGTCCTTTTCTATGTTCGTTCGAGGATGAACGTTTGTCTTAGAGATGGAGATTGTGATGACCCAAAGGGTCATCTTATGATTTAAGACACCATTCCGGGCTTACTAACCTTTAAACATTAATTTTATTCACCTCGATTTGCGTGCGCAGTCTGGGAGTGAATCCGGAAAGCCCTCTATGTGAAAATATAAGAAATAATAATTTCTAGAGTTAAAATTTTGATTCTTAGTTGGCTTTGGTCAACATTTTGAGTAAATGGACCCGGACCCGGACCCATATTCCGACGGTTCTGGGGGTCCGAAGTAAAATATTGGACTTGGGCGTATGCTCGGAATTGAATTCCAAGGTCCCTAGCTTTAGAAATGAATATTTGAAGATAATTTTTATACTGAATTTTAAAGGAAATAAAGAAATGAATTAATATTTGGACTCGTTGGTATCGGGCCCGTATTTAGATTCTTGAGCTCGGTGCAGGTTTGTTATAATGTTTAAGTCCTATCTGTGAAATTATGTGGAAATCGGAGTTCATTTGACGTGATTCGGACGTCCGGTTGAGAAAATAGTGAAGTTGAAGTGTTCTTGAGAAAATCATGATTTTTGATGTTAAATTCGTAGTTTTAGGTGTTATTTTTGTGATTTGATCGCATGAGCAAGTTCGTATGATGTTTTTATACTTGCGCACATGTTTGGTTTGGAGCCCCGAGGGCTCGGGTGAGTTTTGGATACGCTTCGGGATGTTTTAACTTAGGAAAAATCTGGTGTTTTAACTGTTACTGGTGCACTGATGTGTTCTTCTTCACGATCGCAAAGCCTCTCCCACGATCTCGAAGAGTAAAAATGTTGGAGGTCATTTTTGTTCTATGCGAACGCGTAACACTCGTCGTGAACACGAAGCACTGGGGGGATTACCCTTCGCAAACGCGACCTGGCTACCTCGAACGCGATGAGTTATGGGCCTGGGGGAGGGGAGTCCATTTCTTCTATGCACACGCGATGACCAAAGGCATCAAAGCATCGCGAACGCGAGCCTACCTACTCGAACACAAAAGCCATTGGGCTGTAACACTCCGCGATCGTGACAGGCTTATCGCGAGCGCGATGAAGGCCTGCCCAGCGAGTAAAAAAAGAACAGTAACACGGGAATAAGCCATTATTTCATATTTTCAAAACCAAGAAGACCTAGAGGCGATGTTCAATATACAAGTTTTTCCCCAAAGTGTTGGTAAAAGATTCTAAACTATTTTCTTTCGATTACCCATTGTTTTTCATCACTTTTCAATCAAAAAATCAAGGGTTTTCATGGTAGAAATTGGGGGTTTGGGTAGAATTAGGAAATTTTGTAAAAATTGGAATTTAGACCTCGAATTGGGGTCGGATTTCGAAACTAACTACATATTCAAGCTCGGGGGTGAATGGGTAAACGGATTTTGGTCCGAACCCCGAGTTTAGACCAAGCGGGGCAGGGGTCAGTTTTTAACTTTTTGGGAAAACTTAGAAAAACCATGACTATGCATTAAAGTTAGTACCTTTTGCACTAATTAATGATATTGAACTAATTATGATTAGGTACGAGTGGGTTGGAGATGAATTTGAAAGGAAAAGATTTAATTGAGCAATGAGTGGCCTGCGAGATTGAGGTAAGTGTTTGGTGTAACTTTGACTTGATGGATTAGGAATCCCCGACTTAAATGCTATGTGAAATTATATGTTTGTGGTGTATAGGTGAGATGACGAGTACCTATGCGCCACCAAATTATCTTTTTAGCATGTTCCCTTCCCCGTATCCGATTTATTATATTCCTATCTTAATTGTTTCATGATTATTGATGCTACCATGTCTACTCGTTTTTGTCCACTTGTTTTGTTAAATATTGTTTCATTTATTTGAAATTATTAATTGTTCCTTAGGCTCATTGTAGTACATTAATAGCTGGGATGGTTGTCAGTGTTTCATGATACATTTCGGTTGGTTTCGCTGTGTAGTAACAATTGGTGAAGTTTCTTAATTGTATAGCTTTCCGTTACATTATTTGAGACATAAATGTTGTGAAGGATTTTGATCTAAGTTGTTAACCCTTTATTATAAATGGTGAAATGTGACTGTCTGGTAGGAGCGGGTTGCACGCCATAACAAGGAGTAATAAGGGTGGACAGATGGGATCGGGTTGCACGCCACAACAGGAGAAATAAGGGTGATATATATATGTTGAGGAGTAATAAGGGTGGACAGGTAGGATCGGGTTGCACGCCGCAACAAGGAGAAATAAGGGAGAATATTCATGTTGCTACTGGTTATATGGTGGATAGTAGAATACCAACTGTTTTATTTATTGTTCTTCATATTCTGCTTTTACCGTTATTTAAATTGTAAGATGGAAATTCAGGTAAGGATTGGTTATAGCTGAGATCTGGAAAGATAGCTGGGTTATTTATTTATTTATTTATTTACTGCAAGTTAATGTTTCCTTTAGTTTAGTATTTCCTTGTTGCTTTATTAAACATAGTAAACAGGTTATATTATAAATGCCTCGACGTAGCCTCGTCGAGGTTAGGCTCGTCACTTACCGGTACATGGGGTAGGTTGTACTGATACTGCACTCTGCACTTTTTTTGTAGATCCAGGTTCCGGTCAAAGTTGATTTCGAGTAGTAGCTGATTATTCGCACGGAGACACGAGGTAGATCTACCGACGTTCGCAGATTCTTGGAGTCTTCTCCATATTATTTATTTACTATTTTATTTAATCCAAAACAGATATATATTTTCTTTCAGACAAATACTTGTAGTAATCTTTAGTAGTTCGTGAATGTGACTCCAAACCCTGGGTAGCTAGATATTAGTGTTAGTTTCGTGACATCATTTTACTTCTCCATAAATTATTTTGATATCGTTTATTGGATAATATTAGACCTCGTATTATGTTTTAATTATTTTAAATGTTGAATCCCTCTAACATTGGCTTGCCTATCAAGTATGGTGTTAGGCTCCATCACTATCCCGAGGGTTGGGAATTTGGGTCCTGACAACAACTATCCCCAATGACAACCACAACACTATGGCTGTTGTATTCTCTTTTTGAATCAACTTTTTGTGTTCAATTTAGTGTGCAAACACTTGTAATTCTCCTTCCAAATCAGATATATACGAAGGAGGGACTGATTATTATCTTAATCAACAAGAACAACATGAAATCATAGGTTACATACATTTGAAGAACCCTCCAAAACAGCCAAAAGATGAAGAACGACGATCTAGAAAATACCACGGGATTTCTAGTGTTGGATTCATGTTTTATCTTAGGGTTTCACCCTAGAATAATGGAGGAAAGAATGGAGAGAATTTAGGAGGGTTTAGGAACTGTTTTGGACGATAAAAATGAATTAAAACGACTAGAATAGCCTTAAATACATGCTGGAGTTTTACCCCGACTTTGTAGGTCCCATTGGAGCTGCTTGCGGAATCTCGCAAAAATGCGAATATCTCTCTTCTCCGATAGTCCGATGTCGTATCGGAAAACGGTTAAATGAGTTAGTAGCTAGACTCGTAGATCTTTAATTTTTTAGGTATATCACCCCGTAATTCAATGAATATTTGGAGAAAACATCAGCTACATTTGACCTAATGTTAGCACATTTGTGAATATAACTTGTGATGACCTTTGCCAACTTTAGCTCCACAACTCGCTTGACTTAAAAACGTAATACACAACTATCATACGACTAAAATAAATCTTAACATAACCTCCTTATTATGTTAAGAACCTTATTATCACCCCAAAAGTACATGTTATAACTTTCCCAACTTGTCGACATTCGACAAAACTTATTTTCTTCAAGTCGTTTAGCTTCTAAGCCTTTCAACCCTCTTGGTACTTGCAGTTCATGATCTTAATGATTTGTAAACTCCAGGGTAACATGGTTAACTTACTTTATGTACTTTCAAATTTAATCTCATTTCTGAGATACATCAATTGACTTACAACGTACTCTCTCGTACGAAAACATGCGCTGTAACAGCAAAATTTTTGAAGTGTGAATTCTGGCTTGATTCGGTGGAATTTTTGGGTCATGTAGTGTCGAGTGAGGGGATCAAGGCAGATCCGAAGAACATGGAAGCAGTGCAGAGTAGGCCCAGACCATCTTCAGCTACTAAGATCCGAAATTTTCTTGGTTTGGCAGGTTTATTATCGTCGATTCGTAGCAGGTTTTGCATATGTTAATTCACATATGACTAGATTAACCCAGAAAGGTGCTCTATTCAGGTGGACCGAGGAGTGTGAGGAGATATTTCAAAAGCTCAAGATTCTTTGACTACAGCCCCAGTTTTGATTTTGCATATGGGTTCGAGATCTTACACTGTGTACTTCGATGCATCACGTGTTGGCATCGACGCGATGTTGATGCAAGACGGTAGGGTGATTGCCTACGTGTCTAGACAGCTTAAGGTGCCAACACGACCTTGAGTTAGCAGCTATTGTTCATGCCTTGAATATTTGGCAGTACTATTTGTGTGGTGTCCCTTGTAAGGTCTATACCGACCACCAAAGTCTACAACATTTGTTCAAATAGAAGGATCTTAACTTGCGGCAGCGGAGATGGTTAGAACTTTTTAAGGACTATGATATCACCCTTCTATATAATCCCAGGAAATCCATTGCGGTGGTCGATACCGTGAGTCGAAAGGTGGAGCTTGGGCAGTTTAGCATATCTACTGGTAGTAGAGAGGCTATTAGCATTGAATGTTCAGGCCTTGGCCAACTAGTTTGTTAGATTGGAAGTTCAGAGCTGAGTCGAGTTTTGGCTTGTGTAGTCTCTCGATTTTCCCTATATGATCGTATCATAGAGAGTCTGTATGATGATCCCTATTTTCTTGTCCTTAAGAACATTGTTCGGCACGGCGATGCCGAGGAGGTCACTATCAGGGATGACGATGTGTTATAGATGCAGGGCAGGCTATGTGTGCCCAATGCAGATGGGTTGCATGAGTTGATTCTTCAAGAGGCCCACAGTTTGCGGTACTCCATTCATATGGGTGCCGCTAAGATCTATCAGAACTTGAGGCAGCACTATTGGTGGAGGAGAATGAAGAATTTACATAGTGGCGTATGTAGCTCGGTGCCTAAACTGTCAGCATGTGAAGTATGAGCATCACCGGCTAGGTGGATTGCTTTAGAGGCTAGAGATTCCAGAGCCAAAATGGGAGCGGGTTACTATGGATTTTGTTGTAGGGATTCACGGACTTAGAGGAAGTTTGATGCAGTATGGGTGATTGTGGATAGGTTAACCAAGTCGACTCATTTCATTCCGGTGGTGAATAATTATTTTTGGAGCAGCTGGCTCAAGTCTATATTCGCGAGATTGTCAGACTTCATGGCGTGCCGGTATCCATCATCTCTAACCGGAGTACGTAGTTTACATCATGATTTTAGAAGGCGTAGACCGTGATTTGGGCACACAAGTTGAGTTGAGTACAACATTCCACCCTCAGACGGACGATTGGTATCGGGGTTATGTGACTTTCCCGGGGGTGTTTGTTTTTGGTTTCGGGTGAGTTTTAGAGCAGAATGGGACATGTAGTCTATAAGCTAGAGCTTTAAGTTAAAAGAGTTGATTGTAGTTTGACTTTTGTGTAGACAACTCTGGAATAGAGTTTTGATGGTTCCAATAACTTTGCATGGTGATTTTATACTTAGGAGCATGCCTGGATGTTCCTTTGGAGGTTTGTAGATCATTTCAACATGAATTGGAGAAAACTAGAAAGTTGAAGGTTGGAAAGTTTGACCTGGAGTTGACTTCATTGGTATCGGGGTCGGATTCCAATTCCAGAAGTTGGAATAGGTCCTTCATGTCATTTATGACTTGTATGCAAAGTTTGAAGTCAACAGAGTTGTTTTGGTATGAATCAGCATTAGTTTTGGGAACTTGGAAGTTCATAGTTTCATAGGCTTGAATTGGGTTGTGATTCGTAGAATCAATGTTGTTTGATGTGATTTTTGGACTCTAGTAGGTCCTTTATGTGTTTTGGAACTTGTTGGTATATTCGGACAGGGTCCCGTGTGACCCGAGTGTGATTCGGATTGAATGTGGATCAAAATTGGACTTGATCATGTTGCTGAAGCATCAGCCTTTCTGGTGTAATCGCACCTGCGGAGGGATTGACTGTAGGTGCGGACTCGCGGGTGCGAGTGGTGAAGCACATAAGCAGAGTGGGCAGCCCAAGTCTGGGCTCATAGGTGTAAGCATCTGGGCACAGGTGCACCTCCCCAGGCGCGAATGTGCCTTTGCAGAAGGAATTCGGAGGAGGCATTGGGCTGGACCGTAGGTGTAGTCGCTTTCTCCGCATAAGCAAGCTCGCAGGTGCGAGCCATTGTCCGCATAAGCAGAACCTTGGAATTTAAGTGGGAAACTCACCTGCGATGGATATTTCGCAGGTGCGGCGTTGCAGATGCGACTGAGTGACCGCAGGTGCAGAATCACTAGGCAGAAAAGGCCTAAGTTCAAGGGTTAGATTTCATAATCCATTTTTGGACCTAGAGATTTCGGTTTGTGGTGATGTTTTGGGAGATTTTTCAAGTAAAACATTGCGGTACGAAATCCTAACTCAATTTTGGTTAAATTACATCAATCTATTGTTAATTTCATTATTTAATTAGTGATTTGAGTTGGAAATTTGAGGAAAAATTATGAAAACTTCTTAGGCTAGAATTTTGTGATTTGAAAGGCAATTTGAGGTCGAATTTGAGTAATTCTTGTACGGTTGGACTCGTTAACGAATAGGTGTTCGGATTTTGTAATTTTAGTCGGGTTCCAAGATACGAGCCTGGGTTGACTTTTTGAGTTTACTTTTTATTTCTTTGCCAAGATCATAATATTGTTTTTTGAAATAGTTTCCTATAGTTTATATTTATGGTATGAAGTTGTTTTGGCTAGATTCGATCCATTCGGAGTTGGATAATCGAAGGAAAGGCTTACTAATGGATTGAGTTAGTGTGTTTAGAGGTAAGTGTCTTGCCTAACTTTGTGTGGGGGAATTACCCGTTAGGAATTGTGTTGTTTTGTGATACTTGTGATGTGTGGAAGCGGTATACGTAAGGTGACCCGTGTGTACACGGGCTGAATGTGGGAAGTTACCGGTTTTAGCTAAGTAGATTCCTTTCATGCCTTAATTGAGTTATATTATCATGTTATATTCATCATATTAGTCTATTTTCACATGTTCTAATTGTCTTATCTCTTACTTGTTGATTTCTCTACATGTTTAGTCGAAATTTTTGTTTCCTTTATTCCATATTCATTATATATCTATTGAATTCTTTACTTGATGTTGTTATTCTTGGAATATCTTGTTGTTGAAATTGGTATTGAGTTATAAGGGTCGTGATTCACATTGAGGCAAAGTGTTAAGTTGTTAAATACTATTCTCGTTGAGTTATTCACTTCGGGTTGTTATTGTTGATACTTTTCTGCATAGTGTGGTTGAGCCATGGGCTACTTGTTGTGAAATACTAATGTTGTTGGTTTCTTGGAAAAGTTATGATATTGGGAACTTGAGGTGCGATTTGTGATACATTGTGATATTGATACGCATGCGGTGATATAAGTATTTGAGGTTGAAACACATGCGGTGAGATACTGTGGGTTTGATACGCGTGTTGTTAGTAGGGGAACTACTTGAAGTCATGTGGTGTGATAAGGTGGGCTAAAACACTGGAAGCTACTTCAAAAAATGATTTTCCAAACTAAATGCTAGGCTCCCGCGGTGATATAAGGAAAGATTGTGAATATATGTGATTTGAGACTAGTGGTGGTACCACTCTTATTGATACTTTCTATTTCTTCACTTGTGTTTTGTTGTTTTGTTCCGTATCATAGCGTCCCTTTTTTATTTTCTGATGCATTATTTGCCTTAGTTCGATGTAGCTATTCTTGGTGTATTTCTTTAATTGTATCATTCCTATTGTTATCATTATTCCACTGTTATACACTTGTTCAGTTTCTTGTTTATTACTGTAGTGCCTTGACCTGACCTCGTTACTACTTTACTGAGGTTAGGCTTGGTACCTACTGGGTGCCGTTATGGTGTACTCATGCTACGCTTCAGCACATCTTTTCTGCATATCCAAGTACCTACTACCAGTTCAAGCACTAGCGAGAGCTCAGTTTCGGAGACTTCAAGGTATACCTGCCGGCTTCCACAGGCCTCGGAGTCCCCCTCTACCTAGACTATCTTATTTCCTTATCCTTGGCTATCTGAAGGAAGGTGTATTTGTCAAGCATCCTCCAGGTTTTGAAAGCAAGGAGTCACCTGACCACGTATACAAACTTGACAAGGCTCTATATGGTCTCAAACAAGCACCAAGATCATGGTACAAATGATTATCAAAATTCCTGCTAGAACATGGGTACAAACGAGGCAAAATTGGCAGTACCTTGTTCTTAAGGGAAAAGGGTAAGGATCTCCCAGTTGTGCAAATATATGTGGATGATATTATATTTGGGGCGACTTCTGAAAAATTGAGCAAGGAATTTGCTATGCTAATGGGAAGTGAGTTTGAGATGAGTATGATGGGTGAGCTAAACTTTTTCCTAGGCTTGCAAATTAAGCAAAACCCAAATGGAA
>ML394648.1:30324-46687 GCA_005239525.1 Nicotiana knightiana
ATATATATATATATATATATATATATATATATATATATATATATATATATATATATATATATATATCGAAGACATGTCGTAAGAGGAGGAATAATTTCCAATGGCTAATCTCGAACTCGTGAAGTCTCTACAATAGCAAGTCTAGTCTCAAATAGAATGTAAAGCAGAGCAATTTAATAAGAGAGAGACAACTCAAATAGTACAGCTACAGCATGATGTGAACCTAAGTCTACCCGGAAAATAACATGAATGTAGCTAGGTACGGGCTCTCGTCACCTCGCATGTACGCATCCCCCACAAAAGTAGCACACGTCAGATATATCACCTAGGGGTAATTTCCCCCTCACAGAGTTAGACAGGAGACTTACCTCGTCTCAAAGCTCACTTTCTAGTCCAAAAATGTGCTTTAAATCCTCATCTTGGTGCTAAGCGACCCGAAGCTAGTCAAATGTTATACAAAATAGTCAATACATGCTCAATATTTCACATCCTAACTATTAAAGTGAATTTCCAACCCAATTTGAAGAATTCTTAAAATTCACCCTCGGGCCCACGTATCCGGATTTTGGAAATTTTTGAAGATAAACATTACCCATAACCTTATGGACTCAAATATATGATTTATTCTCAATTCCACACCCAAAATCGTGGTCAAAATCCAAAAATACAAATTCTAGGTTTTCTACCAAAAACCCCACAATTTTCCCAAATTTTCCTCCTTAAATCCACATATAAACTTTAGACTTAGCTCACAACAAGTGAGAAACTACTTACCTTGTGTTACATTATGAAGACTCCCCAAAAATCGCCCAAGATCCAAGCTCCAAAATCCCAAATGAAAATGAAGAAATGACCAAGTTCGATCCCCTTATGTTCTGCCCAGTTTTCGCTTTTGCGGATTACTTGATTGCATTTCCAGTCCCGCTTCTGTAGATATCCCCTTGCTTCTGTGACCCAGGGCGACCAACACATTTCTGCATCTGCGGTCACCCATGCCCAGATGCACATCCGCATCTGCGGGTATACATTCGCACCTGCGCCCCCAAGCTTTCTCTCCCATTCTCGCACCTGCGACACACCTCTGCATCTACGACCTCGCAGGTGCGGACAACCCTTCGCATCTGTGATCACTGCCAGCTTCGCCCAGACCACACCTATGACCATTTCCTCGCTTCTGCGGTCACGCACCTGCGGTCAAACTTGCGCAGGTGTGATTACCCAAGAACTGGTGCACTCCAGTTATCCTTCAAGCTTCAACTTGATCCATTAACCATCCGAAATCTATCTGAGGCCCCCGGGACCTCAACCAATTATACCGAAACATAAAGACTTAGTCGAGCCTTCAAATCACATCAAAAAATATTGAAACCACGAATCACACCCCAATTCAAGCTTAATGAACTTTAGAACTTCAAACTTCTATATTCGGTGCTGAAACCTATCAAATTACGTCTGATTGACCCAAATTTTGCACACAAGTCACGTTTGACATTACGTACATACTATAGTTTCCAGAATCAGAATCCGACCCTGATATCAAAAAGTCCATTCCTGGTCAAATTTTTCAAAAACCTTCAATTTTATAACTTCCGCCAAATCACCCTGAAATTACCTACGGGCCTCCAAATCCTCTTCCGTACAATATGCCCAAGACCATAATCATCATACGAACCTGTTGGAACTTTCAAATCTCGATTCCGAGGTCGTTTTACTCAAAAGTTAACCATAGTCAATTCTTCCAACTTAAAGCTTCTGAAATGAGAATTTTCTTCCTAAATCAACTCTGAACTTCCAAAATTCCAATTCCGACAGTGCGTACAAGTCATAATACCTGAAGTGAAACTACTTAAGGCCTTAAACCGCCGAACGACGCACTAGAGCTCAAAACGTTAAACCGCCGAACGACGCGCGAGAGCTCAAAATGACCGGTTGGTCGTTACAAAATGAACATAAGTGAGCAAGAAATTCACAACCAAAAGCTTCAAATCTTCAAGACCCAAGTGTGTGTGCAAGAACCCTAGCTCCAAAACTTGTCTTCTCTAGTCAAGAGACTGAAAATTAAGCCAATGATATGTCAAATATATGTTTTCAATAAGCTAGGTCGTGTATTTTTGGTTTTGGAATTGAAAAAGTGTGAAATTCCAAGACTGTCCGTAGCTGTAGCCCGTTGCCCACACCAGCGAAAAAATAATCGCATGTGCGGCTCCACAAAATCAAACTCCCTTTCACAGATGCGCATACTGCGGGGAACTGCCTAATCCGCAGATACGGATTGTCAACTTCAGATTCTATCACGATGGGAAATTTGTGGTATGCGCGGATGCGGGCCTCCATTCGCAGAAGCGAGCAGTGTTCCGCAGATGCAGAACCACTGAAGGAATTTGCACTTTTTCAACTCTTTTTTCTCAATTACACTTCAATTGAATTCAACTCTCTCCATGGCATCATTTACCTGAAAATCTAGAAATACACACCATAAACAACCTCACATTAAAGTTAACGGATAAAAAACTAAAGAAAAGAGACCAAAATAAATGGTAAAATCACCACTCATCAACACTCCCAACTTAAAGCTTTTGCTTGTCCTCAAGCAAATCAAAACTAAAATTCAATGAGCTTCCACTATTTAAAGCACTATTAGCATTGCTATCATGTCCAAATCACATTCTCCAATTAAGCATAACACTTATGGATTTGGTTGGTATTAATAATTAGGCTCAATCATGTGAATCTCAACCAAATAACTCCATTATTTAAAAACAACTTCAAGAAATGCAAAGGATTTTCAAAATAATTAAGTGACAACAACCAAGCCTCAAGAAGTGACTCAAAAGCACTAGTCTACTACATATGTTCAATTTACACAATTAGGAATATATCAATGTCACCAATCCATCATAATCCTTGTGCCCTCACAAGAAAGAAAGTCCCAAAATCACCATATTTACAATAACAACACAAGAAACATGCACAGAGACACTCACTGTCAACAAAGAATTTCAAGTGTTACAAAATATCATGCCATAAGCTTGACCTTATTTTAATTCGCCGCCTATTCAAGAACATTTGGTTGGAGATCCCATAAGGACTTTTTAAACTTTTTATGTAGGTTTAGGGAATGGTAGGATAAGTATTTGGGATACAAGTGAATACACCCTCCTTAAATACTACTCGCGTTTGTCATTCTTTTTGCACTTTGCTTCTTTTTGAACCACATAACCCTTATTGACATCTAGTTACCAAAATAGAACCACCTTAAAGTACCTCTCTAATTTTCTCAAGACTCCATACTTCTTTTTTTTAAAACAATTATTTTCTTTTGGAGCTTGAGTATCTTCATATAAACAATTTTGAGGTATATGTTTCTACATACAATGTACATCTTCACCATTTCCCTATAAACACCAACACCCCCCCCCCCCCAATGTCACGACCCAAAATCCATAGGTCGTGATGGCGCCGAACACCACTGTCAGGCAAGCCAAATCCTTAAATTAATTGAATACATTCATGTTTTAACATTTTTCTAAACCGATACTTTTTCATGCATTTCATAATCAAGTAAATAAATTTTCGTAAATTAAATATGACAGAAAATAAACTCTGTTATTAAAAACAGTGATCTAAGATTTCCACTTAAACAATTATCCCAATACATATCCCAGAACCCGGTGTCATAAGTACATGAGCTATTTCGAAGAATTTTAAAAATATTACAAAGACTGTCCGAAATACAACTGGACAAGGAAATTTAAAATAAAATAGATACAGTATGAAGGTGAATTTGTCAGCTGCGGATCGCCTCCGGAAGATGCAGCTCGCCTGAGTCTCCGAATCCTCCACATTTTCTATGTAAGTACTTGTGCAACAAAATGCACAGCAAGTATAGTATGAGTACAAAACAATGTTTACTCAGTAAGTCGCCCGCCTAACCTCAGAGAGGTAGTGACGATAGGTCAATTTAGACACTTATTAAAGGTTCATTTAAGATATTTAAGAGTGACACTAAGCATGGTTTTTATCATAGGCAGTTTATAAAACAGGATTTAAACATCCTTCAGTTTCGTTCATATTTAACACTTTATCTCTTCGTCATATTCACAATTATTCAACATGGTGATTTAATCAGATAAGATTAAATCAATGGAAGGAACAACTTCTTCCAGAAAGTCTTTTTAGCAACTTTAAGTCTTTGATATTTCAATCGACAAATTTAACATTTCAGGCCAATAATCAGACAAATCTCATAGCAACTACGCAGCAAATATCATATGCAAGCAATGTCGAGGGTCGAACGGCGCTGACCAATAATAATAAATTGTGCACTGCCGAGGGGTCAACCGGCTCGAACCATAGATGCATCTATCTGTCCCGCTTGTGAATCGATCATGCGACGCGGTTAACATAATACGGCTAGTCTGATCGTGAATTATACATGCGACTCAGGTGCTCATATGAATACATACACAAATACCGGGCGCTCATGCTCGCGAATCACTCAAGCGACTCAGGCACCTAACCTTTCACATATCCACACAATAAATTCATATTTTTATCAAGAAAATTGTTTTTCTCAGGAATGTGGAAAAAATCTTTATTTAAAAGAGATATGAAATATAGGTTTTGAAATCTTTGTTTTTGAAAATCATTTGTCAAATGTAGTGATACTCCAGGACACAATCCAGTGCAGGTACACATATATTCACAGCGAAAACAAATTCTCCTTTTAGGAGATTAACAATATGGTCTCTAGCTTTCTTTTAAACATTTAATTACACTTTCGGTCATATTAATAGTGCAATGATACATGTAGGGTTACAGGTACACACATAAAGCATGCTAGTGGGTCCTAGGCTACCCGGACATGGCATAATAGTAGCTACGCATAGACTCCTGTCACCTCGTGCGTACGTAGCCCCCGAAGATAATAGCATGTAGTGAATTATTTCATCTAGGGGGGGCTATTCCCCCTCACAAAGTTAGAAAGGAGACTTACCTCGCTCCGAAATTCCGACACCGGCTTCCAAGCCCCTTCCGATGACTCCAACGGATGCATAACGCTCTGAAACTACCACATAAATGACAAAGCAATGAAAATTCATCCTAATACTCACAACAATTCAGAGTATATATTTTCCCGACCCCGCTCAGTGAAATGACTATAATGGCCTCGGGCCCATGTGCCCGGAAATCCGAAATTTCTCGAAGGTACGTTCTACCCATAGCCTTACTAACTCAAATATACAATTTACTCTACATTCCATACTCAATTCGTGGCTAAAATCCAAATTTCCCAAAATTCTAGGTTTCTTCAATATTTCCCAATTTTTCCTACCAATTTCATGCTCAAAAATCCATGAAATATCTTGTATTGAACCTTAGAATCAAGTAGAACAACTTACCTCTTGATGCTTGGTGAAATCCTCCTTGAAATGCTCTCCAAAATCGCCTAACCCAAATGAAAAATGGGAGAGAAATGGCTCAAATCCGATTTTAAAACATTATGCCCAGGCACATTTCCGCACCTGCGGTCAAATAGCCGCTCCTGCAGCTCTGCACCTGCGGAAAATCCCTCGCAAGTGCGGCTCTGACTCAGCCCAGCAAACATCCTGCTCCTGCAATCACTCTTCGCACCTGCGATACCATAGGTGTGACCAAACTCCCGCACCTGCAGTCCCTCAGCTCCAGACCCAAAATCTCGCACCTGCGGTGCCCTTAGCCGCACCTGCAGCCAAATCATCGCAGGTGCGGTTACACCAGATGACAGCAAATCTTAACTTCTTCAAATTTCAAATCTTGATCCGTTAACAACCCGGAATTCACCCGAGGCCCCCAGGACCCCGTCCAGTCATACCAATCTGTCCCAAAACAAACACGGACTTGATCGAGCCCTCAAATCACATCAAACAACGCCGGAATCACGAATCGCACTCAAATCCAATTCCTTAAGAACTTAGAATTTCAAACTTCTACATCCGACGCCGAAACCTATCAAATCACGCCTCGATTGACCTTAAATTTTGCGCACAAGTCATATTCAACATTACGAACCTGCTCCAACTTCCGGAATCGCATTCCGACCTCTATATCAAAACTTCCACTTCCGGTCGGATTTCCTAAAAACCTTCAAATTTCTATCTTTAGCCAAATGACTCCAAAATGAACTACAGACATCCAAATTCATCTCCGATCGCGCTCCCAATTCCAGAATCACCATACGGAGCTATTCCCAGACTCGGAATCCTAAACGGACATCAACCTCACTGATATGCACTTCAAGCCCAAATTCATGAAATCCTTCTAAAATGCTAACTTCCACATTATGCGCTGAAACGCTCCCGGGTTACCCAAAACCCGATCCGGACATACACCCAAGTCCGAAATCATCATACGAACCTGTTGGAACCTTCAAATCCTGATTCGGAGATCGTTTACTCAAAATTCCAATCTTAGTTGATTTCTCCAACTTAAGGCTTCTGACATGATAATTTCCTTTCCAAATCAATTCTAAACTTCCTAGAATTCAATTCCGACCACGCTCATGGGTCATAATTCCTGAAACGGAGCTGCTCACGACTTCAAACCGCTAAACAACGCATTAGAGCTCAAAACGATCGGTCGGGTCGTTATATTCTCCCCTACTTAAACCGACGTTCGTCCTCGAATGTGCTAAGAACTGCTCTGGAGTTACCTGAAATCACTATTTAACATCTCGAGCACCTGCCCGTGCTACCACAACCCAGTCGAGCACAATAGCTTAATCAAATCTGGAGATTTCTTCTTTATCCATAAAATAAGCTCAGACTTCATTCAAACACCTGAAATTTCTCTAGCCAGGCCTAGTTTCAATATATATAAGCACTGCATCAACTAGCACATGATATACCAGACCACAACTGCATACCCTTGCTGAATCGGCATCATGCACCGCATAACTCATTGTCTGACCACAACGACGCTCCCTGAACCTTATTAGCCAAGGTCCACAAATCTGATGCTCCTGATGCACCTCATAATAATTATACAGACATCCTGCTATAATGCTGGCGATACAACCACAACAGAGGGAATGCGTAGAAATTCACACTCAACTGCAGAGTTAACAAATCCTTGAATGCCTCGTCTTGACTAGAATCGTCACTTCTATTATGAACCTGAATGACGGTATTTGTTCTTTAATATACACTTCACATATCCTCATCACACTGATCCCTGAATCCGATAATCCCGTCTCACCCAGTATGAACTACTCAGACAGTAAATCACCCCAAACATGGCTTACAGCCTCACATGATACCACATCGCACCAATAGACCATAACTCGAACATGATATTAAGAAATGACTCAGCTCACACAACTAATATGAATTCTTACCAGAAAATAAGAGATAAATCACAAGAAAGTAAATACATAGTAACCCTACTCATCATCACACTGTTGTGGCGTGCAACCCGATCCGAATAACATACCCGTGGCGACGTGCCACCCGATCCACCCATAAAATTTACATAAGAATATATATATGCGGAGCTGATTTGCTCACTATTATGAACTACTGAATATTGATCACAAGCACGCTAAGTGCATAACACCATCCTGGGGAGACTGATAAAGCCATAGGCTACAAAACTCAAGCACAACTGAGGTGCGATATATATACATATACTCTGGATCTCAAGAGCTATCATGCTCACATAACATCCCCGCTATGTGGGGACCTCAACACATAAGAAATTATCAAGCCATTTCACAACTTGTATTGCACAATCACCATAACACATAAATTTGACGAAGATGGAATAACACTCGCTGTTCTAATATCTTTCCATGAAAGATGCTCTACTGAAAGGAACATGCCTGGCTCACACGAAGCCCATAATCATATATAAATCCATCCACAAACATCGATCCACCTTGCTCGCACCAAACTTAGCTATTAGCTTTTACTTGGGTCCACATTAACCCTACTCTTTCTCATAATACACGAGAACAACCGTCATCACCAGGACTAACACCCCAAAATCCATAATCAACTGAATCGAACGCCCTCCATGCATAAATTCTCAATTTAAGCGATCTTGCACTTCTTTATACTCAGTCCAAATCTGAATTCCATCAAGTGACTACATGTCACACTTTATACAATCTTTTCATAGTCATGCTTCCACGACCTTCCACACAAGGCAACAAGTTTGCCCATCCATAACACCGACCACTCAAGGCCGCAAGATACATCAAGAACCCATGACCAGGGTACAAAGCCTCTTTCACGGAATATCAATCTCAGGTGAGACTGAAGATAACACCAGCTTACATTGAACTTTCAAATCACTTTGCCTTGCTCTTCCGAGCTCATGACGTCCGTATAAACATCGGACCTAAATATCGATCCTTACCCCCAGTTACATACTGCTTCCCGCACTTAACATACCAACATGAGGTAGCACATGAATTCCATCATAACTTCCGATCCACCAATAGGGTGAACACTTCATCATATAGAAACTTTTTACTTAACTCAATTCGAGAGTACCATCTCAACACACGAGTGAATTCCCATTATCACCCAATCATGCAAATCTTAAGTGGTAGTCTATACCACCATAAACCTTCTGGGATCTGCCTATGCCTGACAGGCCATAGCACTCTAGTGCTCCCACATAAAGTCTGTTACGACGGCCAACAAGCCCCGCACACACCGGCATAAACCACATGCATAACTAAATCACATCAAGGGAACCAATCACTGCCGCAAATGTGCCATTTCAACCATGGATAATCCATTTATCTTCTTTTAATCGTCATTAATTGCCTCAGGAACAATAACAACTTCCTTCAACCCATAGAAAACTCCACCATCACTTATCCCGAGTGACCTGGATTCACGAGACCATGCTGCCCAAATCCCGCAACTCGTCTCATAACCTTCTAATAATATTTTCTTCAATCTGGAGTCTACTTCTCTCACCCCTCCAATATTATCATGCCTGCTGAAACATATCATAGAACATTCCAACCATCCTCCTCTTTCTCAGAAATTATTCTGCAAAAGCTCGATTCTCGACCATATTGCTGCCTGAAATCTTTAATTGCCGCATTCTTAAATTTTGAACTCACTAGGACCGCTATGGAGAGTCACCCACTCTGACTGGCCCTGAATACAATCAACCCCCAAGGCTCTCCCAGCACAGGAGCACATTTTTCAATGAAACACGTGACTGGGTCACTATCCTCACAACTCGCCCATGCCTTAAGCATAAATTCTGAATCTACCAAAGCCTAACCCTGATCTGACAGGGCCAACTTTTACACATATTCATCAAATCCCATGCACAATTACCATTTTGCATAAATTCATCAAATACCATTTAGCTGAAATAACTTGCCTACACGCCGACAATCCTCAACCCCATGCGCAGACAATCCTACAACCCAACTGTAGATGGTGGGACTCCCCTACTTATCTCGAAGCTACTCTTTCCACCACTCTAAACCCTGTTGAGATTCTTCTTCCTCTGATAACACGATCTTGCTCAGCCAATCCGCCCAAATCTTCCAAACTCTCTTGCTAGCACTCCCTAAATACTCAAATTCTCTAGAATCATTCACACATTCTAACTCCTACCAACTAGCCACTAGGACCCCTCACAGAACCTGCCAACCCCGCCGTTGCTAACCTATCCCCAGAAAACAATCCACCTGTGAAATTCACTCGCGGATACCATAATACGGCTAGCCTGCTCGCGAATCATACATGCGACTCAGGTGCTCATATGAATACATACACAAATACCGGGTCCTCCTGCTCGCGAATCACTCAAGCGACTCAGGCACCCAACCTTTCACATATCCACACAATAAATTCATATTTTTATCAAGAAAACTATTTTTCTCAGGAATGTGGAAAAAATCTTTATTTAAAAGAGATATGAAATATAGGCTCTGAAATCTTGGTTTTTGAAACTCATTTGTCAAATGTAGTGATACTTCAGGACACAATCCAGTCCAGGTACACATATATTCACAGCGGAAACAAATTCTCTTTTTAGGAGATTAACAATATGATCTCTAGCTTTCTTTTAAACATTTAATTACATTTACGGTCATATTAACATTGCAATGATACAGGCAGGGTTACAGGTACACACATAAAGCATGCTAGTGGCTCCTAGGCTACCCGGACATGGCATAATAGTAGGTACACACGGACTCCCGTCACCTCGTACGTACGTAGCCCCCGAAGATAATAGCATGTAGTGAATTATTTCATCTAGGGGGGGCGATTCCCCCTCACAAAGTTAGAAAGGAGACTTAACTCACTCTGAAATTCTGACACCGGCTTCCAAGCCCCTTCCGATGACTCCAACGGACACATAACGCTCCGAAACTACCACATAAATGACAAACCAATGAAAATTCATCTTAATACTCACAACAATTCAGATTATATATTTTCCCGACCCCGCTCAGTGAAATGACCAAAATGCCCTCGGGCCCGCGTGACGGGAAATCTTAAATTTCTCGAAGGTAAGTTCTACCCATAGCCTTACTAACTCAAATATATAATTTACTCTACATTACATACTCAATTCGTGGCTAAAATCCAAATTTCCTAAAATTCTAGGTTTCTTCAATAATTCCCAATTTTTCCTACCAATTTCATGCTCAAAAATCCATGCAATATCTTGTATTTAACCTTAGAATCAAGTAGAACAACTTACCTCTTGATGCTTGGTGAAATCCTCCTTGAAAATCTCTCCAAAATCGTCTAACCCAAATGAAAAATGGGAGAGAAATGGCTCAAATCCGATTTTAAAACATTCTTCCCAGGCACGTTTCCGCACCTGCGGTCCAATAGCCGCTCCTGCAGCTCCGCACCTGCGGAAAATCCATCGCAGGTGCGACTCTAACTCAGCCCAGTAAAAATCCCGCACCTGCGATCTCTCTTCGCACCTGCGATCCCTCTTCGCACCTGCGATACCGCAGGTGCGACCAAACTCCCGCACCTGCGGTCCCTCAGCTCCAGACCCAAAATCTCGCACCTGCGGTGCCCTTAGCCGCACCTGCGGCCAAATCATCACAGGTGCGGTTACAGCAGATGACAGCAAATCTTAACTTCTTCAAATTTCAAAGCTTGATCCGTTAACCACCCGGAATCCACCCGAGGCCCCCAGGACCCCGTCCAATCATACCAACATGTCCCAAAACATAACACGGACTTGCTCGAGCCCTCAAATCACATCGAACAATGCCGGAATCAAGAATCGCACTTAAATCCAATTCCTTAAGAACTTAGAATTTCAAACATCTACATCTGACGTCAAAACCTATCAAATCACGCCCGATTGACCTCAAATTTTGCGCACAAGTCATATTCAACATTACGGACCTGCTCCAACTTCCGGAATTGAATTCCGACATCTATATCAAAACTTCCACTTCCGGTCGGATTTCCGAAAAACCTTCAAATTTCTATCTTTAGCTAAATGACTCCAAAATGACCTACAGACATCCAAGTTCATTTTGAACACGCCCGGGGCCCCCGGGACCCCATCCAAACATACCGACAAGTTCTATAACCTAACATGGACTCGATCGGTACCTCAAATCACATCAAACAATGAAGAAACTATGAATCGCACCATGAATCGAACTTATGAACTTCCAACTCTTCCAACTTCTAACACTCGTGCCGAAACCTATCAAACCAACCCGGAATAACGTCAAATTTTGCAGACAAGTCCCAATTAACATCACGAAGTTGTTTCAACTCTTGGAATCACATTCCGACCCTGCTACCACCAAATTCAACTATTGGTCAAACCTCTCCACTTTCCAAACATCAACTTTCGCCAAAATGCTTCAAATCACCCTACGGACCTCCAAAATCAAATCCAGATGCACACCTAAGTCCAAAATCATCCTACGAAGCTACTCAAGGTAAAAGCCACCGAGCAGGACTTAAATTCTCAAAAAGACCAGACGGGTCGTTACAACCAACAAGTATGATGTCGATTGGTGAATGTTCAATTCTTGATTCCTCAAAATAAAGATCATTTTCTTCCTCGAAGTTGGACTCTTCTTGACCTCTTTCCACACTCTCAAGTTGGTGGGCATAATGATATTCAACCAATATTTTCATTTGACCTTCCAAAGTGCGGATATGCTTATCATTTTGAGCCAAACTTGTTTCAAGTCCTCGAGTGCCAAGTTGTGCTTCTCCTCATTTTCAAGAATGGCCTCCAACATGAGCATATACTCTCATTTTGAGAATTTGAGAGTTCTTCTTGATTTTGATCAAGTGCCAAAGAAGGATTTTCGGCTTCAACCTCTAAGGAAGGTTCTTGGCTATCATTCACTTCCGAGGCTTTTTGGACCTCTAACGCTTCAAGATTTCTCCCATTTGTAAGTTCAACCTTTCAAGAGCTAAATTATTTTGGAGAATATTTTCCAAAATCTCCTCCAAGGCATTTTGCTCTTTGTTTACTCCTTCAAGTAGGAATTCTATCATGAGCTTGAACTCTCCATTTTGACCATGCTCAATCTCTTCCACTTCCATATCCCTATACTTGTTATCACAAAAAGTAGAATCATCATAGTGGGGGTTCAGGGAAGGGAAAGACAAATAAGCAATGATCATTTTGATGACCACTCATCTGTTTGAGATTGTGCGCACAATCCGGCCCCGGGAGAATTTAAAAAATTTTGCCAAGAGTGTGGTCCTCCACAATACGGACGAGGGTCATCAAAGTATGAACAACTACCATCCGACCAATTTTCATTACATGATGCCATTTTTCAAAACTAAGAAAATAAACAAGAAACAAACAAGAAAAATAAACCAAGATAAGAAAAATAATGACACAAATATTCACAAGTTTGGACCAAAGCATGTACTCTTACATCGCAAACAACCTAATTATACCAAATTGTTCCCCGAAAACGGCGCTAATTTTGATGACGTCCTAATCCACTACTAAAAAGTAAATGGAAAAGTTCACATGCAATATAATTTACCAAACTATGAGCCGGGGTCGAATCCCACAGAGAACAATATGTAGGCGATTAGGCATGTAAGAGAATTATCACTTATTATGCTAAGTCAAACACTTAGAAAGGTTTTGAGAAAATACCTATAACTAATTGCGGAAATATAAACTAACCTAGATGGCAAGTAAAATGATCAATGGATACAAGCATAGATCCATAGGGAATTATACTCAAGTAACGATCCAATGTCTTTCACGATTTTACAATTACGAGCGAGTTTATGTTAATTAGCCTCGGGTAATAATTCTATATTAGCTTCCTCCGAAGATTAACAAGACTTCCTAATTGAATTATTCCTAAAACAATTAAGAGATTAAGCATGCCCGAATATGGCTACAAGTAGTTCAATCATATCCCTAGCTAGAATCTATAAAGTGAGGATTAACACCTCAAGTTCTTGTTAATTAATCTTTTCCAACCCCAAATTACCTTTTTCCAAAATCAATTCAAAGTTAATGGGCGATTCCTAGCGTTAGCTAATCCCTTTGGAAACATTAATGAACAAGAATAATTAAACAAACAATAACTCACTTCAATATAACTAAAATTTGTTCAATACATAAGCACACAAGATATTTAATCCACATTTTAATTATGAATATTCCCATAAACAAGATTCAAGTGTTGGAAAAAATACTACACACTTAGATATACAATACAAAGCAAGAAAATGAAGAAATGAACATAAATGAGTAAGAAATTATCAAGCAAAAGCTTCAAATCTTCAAGACCCAAGTGTGTGTGCAAGAACCCTAGCTCCAAAACTTGTCTTCTCTAGTCAAGAGACTGAAAATTAAGCCAAAGATATGTTTCCAATAAGCTCGTTCGTGTATTGTGGGTTTGGAATCGAGAAAGTGTGAAAAGCCAAGACTGTCCATAGTTGATGCCCGTTGCCCACACCTGCGAAAAAATAATCGCAGGTGTGGCTCCGCAAAAGCAGACTCCCTTTCGCAGATGCGCACACTGTGGGGAACTGCCTAATCCGCAGATGCGGATGTTTCACCGTAGCAGCGGCTTTGCAGATGCGGATTGTCAACCACAGATGCGGCCACATTGGGAAATTTTTCGTATGCGCAGATGCGAGCCTCAACTCGCATAAGCGAGCAGTGTTCCGCAGATGCGGAACCACTGAAGGAATTTGCACTTATTCAACTCTTTTTTTGCCCAATTCCACTTCAATTGAATTCAGCTCTCTTCATGGAATAATTTACCTGAAAATCTAGCAATACACACCCTAAACAACCTTCTATTATAATTAACGAATACAAAACTAAAGAAAAAAGACCAAAATAAATGGTAAAATCACCACTCATCGCCCTCGAGTTCGCGAAGGGTAGGTCAGCTAAGCCTTCGCATTCAGTAGGCTGGTCTCACGTTCGAAGTGCATTTTTCCTAGGCCTTGGCATTTTTCCTTCGCGATCGTGAGTGCTTTCTCGTGATCGTGAAGAAGGATTCACTAGGCAGAAACTTTTAACAATCAGGATTTAGATTATTTCCTTCATTTCTCACATTTCTTGTCCGATTCTAGAGCTCCTTGGAAAGGGATTTTCACCTAGCTATTGAAGGTAAGTGATTTATATATAATGTGAGCTTAATACATAAATAATGGGTAGATTATAACATGTAAATTGTAGAAATTTTAGGATTTTGTTGAAAAAACTAGGTTTTGGTAAAAATGGGATTAGACGACCAAAATTATTGTGAAATTGAGTAGAAATCATATATTTGTATTCGTGAGGTTATGGGTAACATTTTTTTACGAAAAATTTTCGAAATCCAGGCACATGGGTCCAGGGGTAAATTTTAGGAATCTTCCAAATTGGAATGGGTAATTCTCTAGTTAAATTATGAACTTTTGAACATATATTGATTAGTTTGTACGACCTTTGGCTAGTTTTGGATTGCTCGGTACATATTTGAGGTAATTAGTGTGGTTAAAGAGCCGAGTAGTGGAATTGAAAATGAGGTAAGTCTCTTGCCTAACCTTATAAGAGAAAATTATCCCCGTACATATTTTAAATTGTCATTTTCTAATAATTGTGAGCGCTACGTATGCACGATGTGACGAGAGTCTATACGTAGCTAAAATCATGCTTATGTCCGGGTAGACTTAGGACTTTACCATTCAATACTTGTATTATTTGAACCCAACTTGTTAGTTTAATTACCCAAATTTATAATTGAAATTGGATAATGGATTATATAAGATCGGGCTTCCTTACATTGAGTTTTTGGCGGAATACTTGATTGTTAGTGAAAATTATGCCTTCCTTGAGTATTATTCCTACGTAGTAGTCGTTGACCAGAGTTTGTAGAGTTTCTCTATTCGAGTGGATCCGGTCGAACGCCTCTGTAGTATATTTAGATGCATCTATAGTTCCCGTCGATCGACCCTCGGCATAAATCGTGTGTGATGTTTCTAGGAGCCCGATTATACTTTATATCTCTTTCTTGACTTGAGACTTCATAATTACTTGGTGGCTCTTACGTGTTAAAATTGGCATGTGATACTTCGAGGTCTTAAATTGATATTATGTTAAAGAATCATTATTTATCGTTTCTTATTCCATTGTTACGGTTGTATTTTATGCCTATGTATAATTCCTGCACTTTTTTTATTAACCTCTAGTAAGTGTCTATGTTGACTCCTCGTCACTACTTCTTCGAGGTTAGACGACTTACATACTGGACACATTTTTTTACATACTCACGCTACAATTCTGCACTAATTGTGCATGATCTAAGGAAGGTACATCAGGTGGTCAGTCAGGCGCACATCCCTGCTACTAGACATGTTAAATGGGTCGACCCGATCCGGGTCCGCCCCCATTGACTCTTGGCCAGTGGGTCCTTAACCGGGCCGGTTCACTTTCTTATAGGGGCCGGTCTGGATTTGACCCATTAATCAAAACATGTTGACCCGATCCGGACCCGCAACCGGTAATCCCTTAACCCAAGTACTAATGGGTCGAATTCAATTTAATTAAAAAAAGTTAAAAACTAATAAATGATAAAAATTTCAAACTTATACATATATACGAACTTGAAATTACTACATGTCCTTGAAGCCAGTTAGAATAAAAATGAAAGAAAAATCACACTTTATTAACATTAAAACTTGAGAAACATATGGAATTCGACTGTTTCTATAACTAATATTCTAAACCATATGGAATTTGACTATTTCGATAAGACGCCTTATAGTGTTTACTATATTCGTTCTTCAATGTTTGGATTCAATTTTTTACCGCTTGTCTGAATATATATATATATATATATATATATATATATATATATATATATATATATATA
>ML394648.1:47473-59410 GCA_005239525.1 Nicotiana knightiana
TGTGTGTGTGTGTGTGTGTGTGTGTGTGTGTGTGTGTGTGTGTGCGCGCGCGCGTGTGCTGGTCCGGGCTGGTTGACCTGTGGGTCAGCTACCGGTTCCGATCCAGTCCGGTTCAGTGGGTCAAAATTTTATAGCCCGACCCAGGCCCCTTAAATTAATGGGTTGGTCCGATTAGGGTTTCGGGGTCATGGGCCGGTTAAAGAGTCAATTTTAATGGGTTATGTGGGCCGATTTGTGGGTCGACCCGGCCCATTTGACAGGTCTACCTGCTACCAAGAGACCTACTGGTGAGCTGCTTCCTATGCTCCATTTTGCAGCACACGGAGTCTCCTCCTTGTTGTTTCTTACTTTTCAATCCATCTTACTTCAGACAATAGTTGTAGGAGGTTTTGTATATTTTACTAGATTGCTCGTGTACTTGTGACACCGAATTTTGGGAATTGCTAATAGATATTTATGGGGTTTTTTTGTTTATTAAATTACACTACTTCACTCTTATATTTTATTTTATGCTTTATATTGCTATGGTCATTTACTCTTAGTTTTCTTATTAAATAAAATCCATGATTTTAAAATAAATAAAATGAGTAATTGAGTGGAAGTTCACTGTTGACTTGTCTAACGGCGACGTTGGGCGCCATCATGGCCTATAGTGGGAATTGGTTGTGACAAGATACTTGAATTATCAGTGGTATTAATTCTCACTAGATAGCGTATTCCCATTACTCAAATCCTAACCTTTATTTGTTTTCCAATAAAAATGCTCAGTATTTTCTCTGCTCCCTGATAGATATAATTGTAGATATTAATTGTATAGGAAAACAATATGAATGTGAAAAAATAGAATGGGATATTTAGTACTCTCTCTGTTTTAATTTGAACTAGTAGTTGTACTCGCGCGATGTGCGGTCAATATTTAAAAATATTAATTAAATTAAATAGTGATCGTGCTTGTTTGACATATTAGATCGTATCACTTTAATAAATTTCAATTCTCATCTTATTTGTCAATATAATATATTCAATAATAAAATCTCTATTAAATTAAAGGGACTTATATAGTCATTGAATAACTTTTTTGTTCTATATTTTTCTTTATTCTATTATTTAAAGTTTAGTATTTTTACATTGTTAATGGAAATTTTTATTAGTCATTGAATAACTTTTTTGTTATGTATTTTTTATTATTATATTATTCAATATTTAATATAATTGCATGCTAATAGAAATTTTTATTAGTATATTACATTGTTTAATATTTTTTACAAATTTTTTATAATATAATAGAAGATATATATTTTATTACTCATGAAATAATTTTTTTATTTTAAATTTTATTCTAATGTTCTCAATAATATTGTCTGTATTTTAATGAATAAAATCTCTTTTAAATTGAAGAGACTTGTATAATCATTGAATAACTTTTTTGTTCTATATTTTTCTTTATTATACTTATCCAAAATTTAGTATTTTTACATTATTAATAGAAACTTTTATTAGCATATTAATTTGTTTAATATTTTTGTATAATACTATCTTTTTTGTAATATAATAGAAGAACTATATTTTATTACTCTTGAAATATTTTTTTATTTCAAATTTTATCCTATTGTTATTGATAATATTATCTTAATTTCAATGAATAGTATCTATTAAATTAAAGAGAATTGTATAGTTATTGAATATTTTTTCTATAATTTATTTATTATATTATCAAATATATAGTATTATTGATGTGATGACCCAAAAGGTCATCCCATATATTCTAGCTAATTAGGTATTTTGAGGTCGTGAAAACCTCCTTCTATCTCACCTCAATTTGCGTGTGCAGCCAGGGCGTGTAGCCGGGAAGCCTTTATGTGAAAAAATGATTAAAATGATAATTTTTCCATTAGGAATTTGAATAAAGTTGACTTCAGTCAACGTTTTTGGTAAACGGATCCGGACCCGTGATTTGATGGTCCCGGAGGGTACGTAGGAAAATATGGGACTTGGGCGTATGCCCGGAATCGAATTCCGAGGTCCCAACTCCGAGAAATGAATTTTTAAAGAAAATTATTTTCTGAAAAATATAAAGGTTTTTGAAAATGAAATTTGAGGTGAAACCTGTGATATCGGGCCCGTATTATGGTTCCTGAGCCCGGTACAGGTTCGATATGATTTATATATGTGAATATGAAATTTGGTAAGAACTGGACTTAGTTTGACGTGATTCGGACCTTAAATGCAAAACTTAATGTTTATAGAAGTTTTGAGGAATTTAATGGATTTTTAGTTTAATTCACTGTTTTAGTGTTGTTTTATGTGGTTTTGAAACCCCGAGCAAGTCCTTATTAGGTTATATGACTTTTGTGTGTGGTTGGACGGGGTCCCGGGGGCCTCGGGTACGTTTCGGATGCTCATCGGATGATATTAGAACTTGGAAGACAACTGAACCATTGCGAGTTCTGGTGTCTCGCACCTGCGATGGACCTTCCACAGGTGCGGACACGCAGGTGTGGCGAGGAGCTTGCAGGTGCAAACTTGGCCCAATCACCCAGTCCTCGCATGTGCGGTTTGTTTTTCGCAGATGCGGAGCCGCAGGTGCGACCAATTGACCGCAGGTGCGACCCCAGGCCTTTTAGTGGATTTTCACACCTGCGATGGTATTTCCACAGGTGTGGTCCCAGGGGCGCAAGTGCGGATATTGCTGGGCAATTATATCAGATTCGAGGGCTTAAGACTATTTTCACCATTTCGAATTTTGGAGCTCGGGAAGGGGGATATTTGAAGACCTTTGCACCTGGGTAACTTGGGTAAGTGATTTCTAACCTATTTAGATCAATTTCCATGATTCCTAACTTAAATCTGGTCCTTAGAATTCGAATTTGGGTGGAAGATTTGGGCAAAATTTGATAAACTTCATAGACCAAATTATTGAGTTTGATTGAGTTTTTGACCTCCGATTTGAGAGATTTTCATATTTTTAGACTCGTGAGTGAATGGGTGTCCGGAAAATAAAAAATTTACCCGATTCCGAGACGTGGGCCTGGGGAACTTTTTTGGGCGAATTTCCTAATTTCGCGTATTAGCTTCAAATTTATTAGTTATTTTTTTTCCTTTTGATGATATTTACACTATGCAATCGTATTTTCTAGATTTGGGACACCCCGAGTTGGATACTCGTGGCAAGAGCGTGGTTTTGAGTTGATTAGCGCAGTCAAGGTAAGTATCTTTCCTAACCTTGCGTGGGGGAACTACCCCTTAGGATTGAGTCTTCTATGTTGATTGCAGTCCGCGTACGCGAGGTGACGAGTGTGTACTCAAACTTATTTGCAGATATATTGCTCTTTAGGGATTTTAGGTCCTTATGTTCCCCGTATATGAATTTCACTTGTTATATTTGAGTTCCTGATTCCTAGTTTCATCTCTTCCTGCTCAAATTAGAAGTACTTGCATAGCATTCCTTGTTTCTTATATGATCTTAATTGACTTAAATGAAGACTTTGTTTTTCCTACCGTTATACTATATCTTTCTTCATACGCTTCCTATGTGACTAAAACTAGTATAATCTCGCCCTATAAATGTCTAATAAGTAATTGGAATATCTATACGTTGGTCAAGCATGCTCGTGAGTCCTACATTGTGATTTAAATGATTTTCCCCTAAGTACTACTTAGATTTAATTGATGACCGCCCATGTTGATGGTATTCTTTGATGCTGCCTATTTACTGAGCATTTGTTCAAACTGAGTTTATTCGGTGAAGCTAATTGTCTAAGTGAGATTGGTATAGCTGGTTTCCTTGCCGGAATGATTTGGTTTCTTGGTTGCGAACTTGAATATATAGAATCGGTGATATATTTGTCTTGTTTTCCCCTCGTTATGTTGTTTCCTCTTTGTGCTTGGCATTCCTTTCAGTGGCTAAATCTTATGAGTGAGTTTTTACCATTTTTGTGATTTAAGTCTTTGTATTGATTTGCTCATCGCACTTTGCATTCGGTCTTGTTTGCTTTTGCGCCGGTTGTGGCAATATATGTTGTTTTTGTCGCATTCTGGTTGTTTTCCTCAGTGGCTGCCTTGCATATTTAAATTGGGACTACGGACCGAGATCCGAGAGCTTTCCCCCTACACTGCACTGCATATTTAAATTGGGACTACGGACAGAGATCCGGGAGCTTTCCCTCTGTACTGAACTGCATATTTAAATTGGGACTACGGACAGAGATCCGGGAGCTTTCCCCCTGTACTGCATCGCATATTTTAATTGGGACTACGGACGAGATTCCGGGAGCTTTCCCCCTGTACTACATTGCATGACAAATTCTGAGTTGCGGACTGAGTTCCGGTGGTTTTATCATTGAGAAGATTTGGATCGAAGAATATATATATATATATTGAAAAGTATAGCTGAAAAGCAATTATGTCCAGGAAAAGTTATGTCTGAAGGACTTCTATTTCGAAAGTATATTTGAAAAGTATTTGTCTTGCAGAAAAATGATATTTGAAAGAGCAGTATTTGGGAAAGTATATTTGAACATCACGTATTTGAAGAGACTATGTTTTAAAGATTTCTCTTTATAAAAATATATAAATATACATTCAGAGAAAGTATGTTTCAAAGAAGAAATTTCTCTATTCCGAAATGATTATATCTTTAAAGTTTTCAAAATGAACTCACGATTTAAAGGTTTTCACNTTATCTCCAGGAAAAGTTATGTCTGAAGGACTTCTATTTCGAAAGTATATTTGAAAAGTATTTGTCTTGCAGAAAAATGATATTTGAAAGAGCAGTATTTGGGAAAGTATATTTGAACATCACGTATTTTGATGATATTTGAAAGAGCAGTATGTGGGAAAGTATATTTCAACACCACGTATTTGAAGAGACTATGTTTTAAAGATTTCTATTTATAAAAATATATAAATATACATTCAGAGAAAGTATGTTTCAAAGAAGAAATTTCTCTATTCCGAAATGATTATATCTTTAAGTTTTCAAAATAAACTCACGATTTAAAGGTTTTCACTAGAAGGTTTAACCAGTTTTATTGAGTTTATTGGCTAAGGCCTAACGTGAATAAATCGATGCAGTGCTGAGTTGCTAGTGCTTTTATTGGGTTGTGATTCCCGCCATTTGGATTGCATTCTTTCCATTCTCTTTGCGTATTTCTATTATGTTGTCCGTTGATCATAATTATTGTATTTTCTTCTGTATTATTTGATCGTATCGTTAGTTATATTGAAAAATCTTTAGATAGATATTATGTTTCGGTCATTTATACATTTATGCCTTTTTACTTATTAGACCGATGGTGTCTTGACTAGTCCTCGTCACTACTTCACCGAGGTTAGTCTTGATACTTACTGGGCACTGTTGTGGTGTGCTCATACTACACTTCTGCACATTTTTGTGTGCAGATCCAGGGTATTGTTGTTAGTAGCTTCGCAGATCATTGCTGGGGAGACTCAAGATAACCTGTTGCTGCGCTCGCAGGCTTCGGAGTCACCTTCCTGTTTTATTTCTATTCAACTGTACTTACTTATTCCTAGACAGTTGTATTTAGATTTGATAGAAAGATTTCGTAGAGCTTATGACTTTTATTTACCGGGTTTTGAGAAATTGTAAACTTGTTCAAGATGTCTATTTGAGACTGTTATAATTCCTTTATTATTGTTGTCGTTCAGTGGAAATGTTAGGCTTACCTAGTCCCTAAGACTAGGTTCCATCACGATACCCAACAGAGGGAAGTTTGGGTTGTGACAATTGGTATCACAGCTCTAGTTTCATAGGTGCTACGAGTCATAAGCGAGTTTGGTAGAGTCTTGCGGATCGGTACGGAGACATCTGTACTTATCTTCGAGAGGCTACGGAAACTATTAGGACAATTTCACTTTCTTCATTCCTATCGTGCGAATTGATTGATCTTGAAGTATGAAATTATCGATCCATTCTCTCACCGACGGTGACAACACGAGCGGAGGTTCCTGATGATGTTAACCCGAAGAAAATGTCGCGAGGGTCAGAGACAGAGGCCAACAAGAAGAACGTGTCATAGTTAAGATGCCTACCCGAGCAGCCATTGAGGAGTCGCCAGTAGTTCTAGTTGGGGGACAGGTACTGGGGGCGCTTGTTACTACCCCGGACTTCAGGAGACCTGAGCGCAGTTTTGAGTAGAATTGGTACATCGACTCAGGCAGGGTTGATTTTGGTGCATCACTTGCTTCACAGATAAGGGGAGGAGTTCAAAATCCCACCATCTACACTCCAGAGCAGCGAGATCATATTGGTCAGGTTCCAGTTGTCATGGCAGCATGGCATGTGGTTTCAGTTCAGACAGTGGTTAGGACAGCAACATCGGAGGTAGAGCACCTTGGGATTTAGAGGTACTAGAAGTACCATCCTTCTATCTTTCAGTGGATTGGCAGCGGATAATGCCCAGGGTTTTCTGGAGGAGTGTCACCATATTCTTTTTACTTCGGGTATTGTGGAGACGAGCGGGATTACTTTTGTCACATCTCAGGTCCAGAGTAGTGGGTTGATCAGCGGTGGCCGCATATGAATTGGGGTGATCTTGCCAAATTAGCTTCACTAGCATGGATTCAATTTTGGAGATGTTTTGAGGGAGGTTGGACCTCAGTACCTTGGAATGTTCAGCGCACAGATTTTGTGCAGTTGCGTCAGGGCGCCATGACACCATTGGAGTACCTCGTCAGATTCAGTGAGTCGGCCATTTATGTAACTCAGTTGGTTGCTTCAGTTAGGGGGCGAGTCCGTAGATTCATTTAGGGACTCAGGCATGATATTCGGTTCAGCAGGACTTGAGAGTTAGGGTCGAATGCCTCGTTTCAGCAGATAGTAGGGATTGCTCGCCGGTTAGAGAACTTGTGGGACTGGGAGCGAAAGGACAAACGAGATCAAGAGTGAAGGTTCAGGGAGGCAAGGAGGCCTCGTAGATCAGAGAAATCCACTAGTCCTTTATATGGAAGCAGGGTACCCCCACAGTAGAGGTTTCGTGGGTCAGCCAGTTCAGTTTGCATTACCAGCTTCTCATGGGAACTTTTCAGGTACTCATGGGTCTCAGAGGATCCATATTGTATGTTTTCCACAGCCACATCGGCAGAGAGATTATTTTCAGTGTGGGGATGTTAGCCACAGGGTGAGAGATTGTTCCAGGATTCAGGTAGGAGTGTTATGGCGGGGTATTCAGGTGGGTAGAGGGCGCCCAAGAGGGGGAGGCCCGAACCGTTGATGTGTTGCATATAGTAGGCTAGAGGCCGTCGTTCCATATATCATCACCCAGGTATGGCTTGATGTGCTAAAGTGGGGTACCATTGTATTTCACCATAGTCCTGTTGGTCAAGACGAATTTCCATTATTTCTTGTTTCATTTATGAGTGAGTTTCATGTTTTGCACTCTATTTTTGTGCTTGCTCCTATTAGGAGTTTCTATGAGTAGTTTCCCGTGTCTATCATTGTTTTATTCATCCTTGCTAGTGGTGAAACTGGAAGTGAGTCCATGTCGTCCCTTGTGGTAAGCTTTATGTGATTCTCCTAAGTATTTTGTTTACGAGCTGTGATTCGATACTCAATTGAGATATGAGTTAAGCGAGCGCTATGATTTTGTTAGCCAAGATGAATTAGCAGGAGATCTCTATTGGTATGATATATATTCGACATATGACATAGAGTTGAGGGCGAGACCCTCGTGATTCTTTGTGATTTGATATGTTTGGACCAGGCTGAGTACCGCAGTGGAATTTTTATCAGTATGGAATCCTTGTGATTTGTTCATATGCTTTGTTTATTCCTTGTTATATTTCTTTTGGTAGGTCAGTATTGATAGAGAGTTATGCCTATGGACTTGTTTGATAGTACCTTTATATGCTTCTATTTTTCATACTCAGTCATTTTGTTATGTGCTTCTTTAGTTTAGCTTGCAGGATGTGTGCCCGGTGGTGTTAGCTGTGACTCGGTTATTCGGGTGTCTAATGATGAGGTCTTCATATTTATTGCATCATTATCGGTATTATGGGATTTGGAAACAGAGTTCTTCCATATGTGGGACTAATTGCCAATGTTGAGTTGATTTCGGGCAGTTGTTGTGATCAAAAGTGCTATTGAGCCCATGTGTGATGTGATATGTTGTGTGGTCGTGCCTTGTGGGCGTAGACATGAGTTGATGCAGCTGGTTGAGGCTGATGCCGGATATGAATTTAGAATCAGGTATTTTGGAAATGAGTAGAAAGGGAGGAATTGAGGTATGAGGCTTATCGATGATGATGAGAAGGCTATATGGCAGTTGTGATGGTGTCATCAGGCTTATGTAGGTTGGGGTGACATGGGATCACCCGCGGGTGTGTGTTGGAAGTGCTCAATCAGTGACTGGATGAGTTCAAAGTGAATCTTAGCACGTTCAAGGACGAAGTTTGTTTAAGAGGGGGAGATTGTGATGACCCAAAAGGTCATCCCAATTATTCTAGCTAATTCTATGTTCCGAGGTCGTGAAAACCTCCTTCGATCTCACCTCGTTTTACGTACGCAGTCCGAACGTGTAGCCGGGAAGCCTTTATGTGAAAAAATGATAAAAATGATAATTTTTGTATTAGAAATTTGAATAAAGTTGACTTCAGTCAAAATTTTTGGTAAACGGACTCGGACCCGTGATTTGATGGTTCCGGAGGGTCCGTAGGAAAATATAGGACTTGGGAGTATGCCCGGAATCGAATTCCGATGTCCCAAGTCCGAAAAATGAATTTTTAAAGAAAATTATTTTCTGAAAAATATAAAGGTTTTTGAAAATGAAATTTGAAGTGAAACCTATGATATCGGGCATGTATTATGGTTCCGGAGCCCGGTACTGGTTCGATATGATTTATATGTTTTATCTGTGAAAGTTGGTAAGAAACGGACTTAGTTTGACGTGATTCGGACCTTAAATGAAAAACTTAATGTTTATAGAAGTTTTGAGGAATTTCATGAATTTTTAGTTTAATTCATCATTTTAGTGTTGTTTTATGTAGTTTAAAACCTCGAGCGAGTCCGTGTTAGGTTATATGACTTGTGTGTGTTGTTGGACGGGGTCTCGGGAGCCTCGGGTACGTTTTGGATGCTCATCGGATGATATTAGAACTTGGAAGACAGCTGAACCATTGCTGGTTCTGGTATCTCGCACCTGCGATGAACCTTTCGCAGGTGTTTACATGCAGGTGCGGCGAGGAGCTCGCAGGTGCGGACATGGCCCAATCACCCAGTCCTCGCATGTGCGGTTTGTTTTCCGCAGATGCGGAGCCGCAGGTGCGGCCAATAGACCGCAGGTGCGACCCAAGGCCTTTTAGTGGGTTTTCACACCTGCGATGGTATTTCCACAGGTGAAGTGCCAAGGGCGCAGGTGCGAATGTCGCTGGGCAATTATATCAGATTCGAGGGCTTAAGACTATTTTCACCATTTCGAATTTTGGAGCTCGGGAAGGGCGATTTTTGAAGACCTTTGCACCTGGGTAACTTGGGTAAGTGATTTCTAACCTACTTAGATCAATTTCCATGATTCCTAACTTAAATCTGGTCCTTAGAATTCGAATTTGGGTGGAAGATTTGGGCAAAATTTGATAAACTTCATAGACCAAATTATTGAGTTTGATTGGGTTTTTGACCTCCGATTTGAGAGATTTTCATATGTTTAGACTCGTGAGTGAATGGGTGTCCGAAAAATAAAAATTTTACCCGATTCCGAGACGTGGGCCTGGGGAACTTTTTTGGGCGAATTTCCTAATTTCGCGTATTAGCTTCAAACTTATTAGTTATTTTTTTTTCCTTGTGATGATATTTACACTATGCAATCGTATTATCTAGATTTAGGCCACCCCGAGTTGGATACTCGTGGCAAGAGCATGGTTTTGAGTTGATTAGCGCAGTCAAGGTAAGTATCTTTCCTAACCTTGCGTGGGGGAACTACCCCTTAGGATTGAGTCTTCCATGTTGATTGTAGTCCGCGTACGCGAGGTGACGAGTGCGTACTCGAACTTATTTGTAGATAGATTTCCCTTTAGGGATTTTAGGTCCTTATGTTCCCCGTATATGAATTTCACTTGTTATATCTGAGTTCCTGATTCCTAGTTTCATCTCTTCCTGCTCAAATTAGAAGTACTTGCATAGCATTCCTTGTTTCTTATATGATCTTAATTGACTTAAATGAAGACTTTGTTTTTCCTACCGTTATACTATATCTTTCTTCATACGCTTCCTATGTGACTAAAACTAGTATAATCTCGCCCTATAAATGTCTAATAAGTAATTGGAATATCTATACGTTGGTCAAGCATGCTCGTGAGTCCTACATTGTGATTTAAATGATTTTCCCCTAAGTACTACTTAGATTTAATTGATGACCGCCCATGTTGATGGTATTCTTTGATGCTGCCTATTTACTGAGCATTTGTTCAAACTGAGTTTATTCGGTGAAGCTAATTGTCTAAGTGAGATTGCTATAGCTGATTTCCTTGCCGGAATGATTTGGTTTCTTGGTTGCGAACTTGAATATATAGAATCGGTGCTATATTTGTCTTGTTTTCCCCTCGTTATGTTGTTTTGTCTTTGTGCTTGGCATTCCTTTCAGTGGCTACTTCTTATGAGTGAGTTTTTACCATTTTTGTGATTTAAGTCTTTGTATTGATTTGCTCATCGCACTTTGCATTCGGTCTTGTTTGCTTTTGCGCCGGTTGTGGAAATATATGTTGTTTCTGTCGCATTCTGGTTGTTTTCCTCAGTGGCTGCATTGCATATTTAAATTGGGACTACGGGCCGAGATCCGGGAGATTTCCCCCTACACTGCACTTCATATTTAAATTGGGACTACGGACAGCGATCCGGGAGCTTTCCCCCTGTACTGCACTGCATATTTAAATTGGGACTACGGACAGAGATCTGGGAGCTTTCCCCCTGTACTGCATCGCATATTTAAATTGGGACTACGGACGAGATTCTGGGAGCTTTCCCTCTGTACTACATTGCATGACAAATTCTGAGTTGCGGACTGAGTTCCGATGGTTTTATCATTGAGAAGATTTTGATCGAAGAATATATATATATATATATTGAAAAGTATAGTTGAAAAACAATTATCTCTAGGAAAAGTTATGTCTGAAGGACTTCTATTTCGAAAGTATATTTGAAAAGTATTTGTCTTGCATAAAAATGATATTTGAAAAAGTAGTATTTGGGAAAGTATATTTGAACATCACGTATTTTGATGATATTTGAAAGAGCAGTATTTGGGAAAGTATATTTGAACACCGCGTATTTGAAGAGACTATGTTTTAAAGATTTCTCTTTATAAAAATATATAAATATACATTCAGAGAAAGTATGTTTCAAAGAAGAAATGTCTCTATTCCGAGATGATTATATCTTTAAGTTTTCAAAATAAACTCACGATTTAAAGGTTTTCACTTGAAGGTTTGACCAGTTTTATTGAGTTTATTAGCTAAGGTCTGACGTGAATAAACTGATACAGTGCTGAGTTGCTAGTGCTTTTATTGGGTTTTGATTCCCTCCATTTGGATTGCATTCTTTCCATTCTCTTTGTGTATTTCTATTATGTTGTCTGTTGATCGTAATTATTGAATTTTCTTCCGTATTATTCGATCATATCGTTAATTATATTGAAAAATCTTTAGATAGATATTATGTTTCGGTCATTTATACATTTATGCCTTTTTTCTTATTAGACCGGTGGTGTCTTGACTAGTCCTCGTCACTACTTCACCGAGGTTAGTCTTGATACTTACTGGGCATTGTTGTTGTGTGCTCATACTACACTTTTGTACATTTTTTTGTACAGATCCAGGTTATTGTTGTTAGTAGCTTCGCAGATCATTGCTGAGGAGACTCAAGATAACCTGCTGCTACGTTCGCAGGCTTCGGAGTCACCTTCCTGTTTTATTTCTATTCAACTGTAC
>ML394648.1:59587-101036 GCA_005239525.1 Nicotiana knightiana
AAAAAAGATTTCGTAGAGCTTATGACTTGTATTTACCGGGTTTTGAGAAATTGTAAACTCTGCCAAGATGTCTATATCGAGATTGTTATAATTCCTTTATTATTGTTGTCGTTCAGTGGAAATTTTAGGCTTACCTAGTCCCTAAGACTAGGTGTCATCACGATACCCAACGGAGGGAAATTTGAGTGGACAGTTTGTTTTTAATATTTGTTATTATTAAATATTTTATTGTATTATTATATAGATATTAAAATTCAAAGTAATAATTAATTATTACTTATGCCTTGTAGACTTTTTCTAGGTTTCCACTTGGCTTAAGGAGATGGCTTTTTTCTTTCCTTTTAATATTATATACATATAGATTTAAATTTTTATAGGTTAGTTTATTTTTATAATATAATAGAAGATATATGTTTTTTATTATATATTTTATTATTTTATTCTTAATAATAATTTCTAAATAAACTTTCTATTTTGAAAAAAAATTAAAATTATTTAAAAATAAAGAAATTTTGAATTGTCAGTTTTTTTTTTTTTTGNGCATTATTAATAGAAACTTTTATTAGCATATTACTTAGTTTAATATTTTTGTCTACTACATTTTTTTATGATAAAATAGAATATATATTATTACTCTTAAAATATTTCTTTTATTTTAAATTTCATCCTATTGTTCTTAATAATATTATTTGAATTTTAATGAATAAAATCTCTATTAAATAATGAGACTTATATATCGAATAACTTTTTTATTCTGTATTTTCTTTATTATATTAACTAATTTTGTATTATTTCATTGTTAATAGATACTTTTATTAGCATATTACTTTATTTAAATTTTTGTATGCTACTTTCTATTTATAATATTAGAACATATATATATATATATATATATATGTTCTAATATTATAAATAGAAAGTAGCATACAAAAATTTAAATAAAGTAATATGCTAATAAAAGTATCTATTAACAATGAAATAATACAAAATTAGTTAATATAATAAAGAAAATACAGAATAAAAAAGTTATTCGATATATAAGTCTCATTATTTAATAGAGATTTTATTCATTAAAATTCAAATAATATTATTAAGAACAATAGGATGAAATTTAAAATAAAAGAAATATTTTAAGAGTAATAATATATATTCTATTTTATCATAAAAAAATGTAGTAGACAAAAATATTAAACTAAGTAATATGCTAATAAAAGTTTCTATTAATAATGCAATTGTCACGACCCAAATTTCCCTCCGTTGGGTATCGTGATGACACCTAGTCTTAGGGACTAGGTAAGCCTAAAATTTCCACTGAACGACAACAATAATAAAGGAATTATAACAATCTCGATATAGACATCTTGGCAGAGTTTACAATTTCTCAAAACCCGGTAAATACAAGTCATAAGCTCTACGAAATCTTTTTTTCAAATCTAAATACAACTGTCTAGGAATAAGTAAGTACAGTTGAATAGAAATAAAACAGGAAGGTGACTCCGAAGCCTGCGAACGTAGCAGCAGGTTATCTTGAGTCTCCTCAGCAATGATCTGCGAAGCTACTAACAACAATAACCTGGATCTGTACAAAAAAATGTACAAAAGTGTAGTATGAGCACACAACAACAATGCCCAGTAAGTATCAAGACTAACCTCGGTGAAGTAGTGACGAGGACTAGTCAAGACACCACCGGTCTAATAAGAAAAAAGGCATAAATGTATAAATGACCGAAACATAATATCTATCTAAAGATTTTTCAATATAATTAACGATATGATCGAATAATACGGAAGAAAATTCAATAATTACGATCAACAGACAACATAATAGAAATACACAAAGAGAATGGAAAGAATGCAATCCAAATGGAGGGAATCAAAACCCAATAAAAGCACTAGCAACTCAGCACTGTATCAGTTTATTCACGTCAGACCTTAGCTAATAAACTCAATAAAACTGGTCAAACCTTCAAGTGAAAACCTTTAAATCGTGAGTTTATTTTGAANAAATTCCAACTTGAAACTACTCTCCAATTTGAATGGATAGTATTTTTAATATTCGTTTTTTATTATAAAATATTTTATTTTATTATTTTATAAATATTTAAATTCAAAAATAATAACCAATAACTAATTATTAATTACTTATGTCATGTGAACTTTTTCTAGGATGCCACTTGGCTTAAGGAGAGTATTTTTCCTCTCCTTTTAATAATATAATAAAATAGATATAGATGTTTTACTTTTCTTCTTAGTCTATTTTAAAAATAACGATATTTTTAATATTTCGTAGCTCTTTAATTCCAACAACCCATAGTATAAGACCACCAGATTTAAGGATACTTTGATATATTATATATATCTTTAATTTAAGACCATAAGATTTAAAAATCTTCCTTAATTTTTTGAATTTCGTCTCCAGTCAAACTAAGGCACATAAAATAAAACGGAAGAAGTCTGTCATGACCAGAATAGTCAACAATAATATTCCTAACACGTACCAACTAAAAAATAGTAGAATAATACATGAAATAGTGTGTATATGTGTGTGTACTAAATACTGAATACATGACGACCCTTAATCTTATCAAAACAATTTCATTCAGATATTTTCAACTATTGCCATAACTTATTTGTCGTCGAACTTCTGCTCAAAAGAGAAAAGGCGTAAACAAGAACAAGCTTGCGAAATGAAAAACGGTAAAAATACAAATATAAACTACTGACGGGAGTAATCAAGATCCACTTCTGTAGTGACCCAATCGGTCATTTTGATATTTAGCGTTCCGTTCGATGTTTTGAGGTCTTGAATGCCTTCATTGTTAAGCTTATTCTTATATGCATTCGAAGGAACTTGTAAGTTTATGGAATAGCTTTCATTGTTGGGTTTATTCTCATGTTTCATTGTGTTGTTGTTGTTGAGACTCTGTATATCTTGTTGTTGAGTCATGGGCTGTGCATTATTGTGATATTAGCATTGTCGTTCAGTCAAAGTTTTGGCATATGGGCACGTACGGTGCGATTTGATATGTTATGTTGTTGTGATTTTGGCACATGCAGACTTGTGAGCGAATTGTCAGGGTGTTTGCATGATGTTTCTGTCGTGCTATTGTTATTATTGATATTGCACATGCGACGAGACAAAATGGGCTATACATATTGGGTTTGTGCATGTGGTGAGACAAGGTGGGATAATTATTGATGCGTGTATGGCGACACAAGATGGGCATTTACTTTATCGTTGCGCACGCGGTGACCAAGGTGGGATATGCCAGGGATGATATGTGATGTCATGAGGGCACATTATTGATGATATTCATATGGTGGTGTGACTTCTTTTTGTGTATCATGAAAATTACATGATTTATTGTGTTGTTTCCGGTGTGCTATTTCGATGTCTATGATATTACTTGTTAGTTTGAGCTGTGAATGTACACTTGCACAAAAATACACTATAACACGTCATCTATACCAGTCCAGGAGTTGAATCTTGATGTTCATACATCATGTGCATGTATTCTTGTATACCTGCCTTATGTGTATGGATTGGACTAGTAACATGTGAGTTTTCCGTGTGAACATGAGATATTGTTACTAGTGGCGCGTGAATTTTCCGTGCGGATATGAGAGATTGATGTTATTGGCATGTGAGTTGTCTGTGAAATTGTGATTGATAATGAGGGCACGAGATGCCATGTGTATAAGATTCATTATTTGGGACTCGTGATTAGTGATAGTTGAGGTGTGGTACCTCGGAGTGATTTTTGTTGTAATCCCTATAATGCAATGATATTACAATTAAAAATATCGTTGTTTTTTCCTTAATTGCTTTCACTTGTATATTATCTGTATTTTGATTATTTTTCTGTTTATCACATGATCACCATTCATTGCAATTTATTTACTTTGCTTTACCGTTGTTAGCTCTATATTGATATTCTGCACAGGTTATTTATCTAGTAGGTATCTTGATTTGAACATCGTCACTACTCCACCAAGATTAGTCTTTATATTTACTGAGTACCATTGTGGTGTACTCATTGTACGCTTGTTGTATATTTTCTTGCAAACCCAGGTACCTCGGAGTGTGCCGGTCATTAGTTAGCTGATTGTGAATTGATGCGGAGACTTCAAGGTATACATGTCATTGCATTCGCAGGCCTCGAAGTCACCTTCTGTTGTCTTTCATTACCGCCGTTCATTTTCATTCCAAAATAGTAATGTATACGGAGATTTAGTCTACTCAGTAGAACTTATGACTCTGTACTACTGGTTTTGGGGAAAATGTATAATTATTGATCGTTTTAGCTATGTATTCCATTTACTGGTTTATGTTTAATGATTAAATGGTTTAAATTAACATATGTTAGGCTTAACTAGTCCTAGGTACTGGCACCATCATGATCCTTAAGGTGGGTTTTTGGGTCGTGACAAGTTGGTATCAGAGCTCTAGATTCATAGGTGCTACGAGTCATAAGCAAGTTTAGTAGAATCTTTTGGATCAGTACAGAAGCGTCTGTACTTATCTTTGAGAGGTTACGGAACTATTAGGAATTTTCACTGCATTCATTTTTATCGTGCAGACTTAATGATTTCGGAGTTTGAGCCTTTGTTCTTATACTCTCTCGCAGATGGTGAGGACACGAGCTCCAGTTACTGATGATGTTGCTAGGGGCCTAGGAGGAGCACGTGCTACAGCTAGAGAACCTGCTAGAGCAGTAGTTGAGGAGCCACCAGTAGCTCCGGTTGGGGGACAGGCACTGGAGGCGCCTGTTGCTACCCCTGGACTTCTGGAGACTTTTGCGCAATTCCTGAGCATGTTTGATACATTGGCTCAGGAAAGACTGATCCCAGTTGCACCAGCTACGTCATACACTAGGGGAGGAGCTCAGACTCCCGCGGCCCCTACTCCAGAGCAGCGGGCTCATGTTGATCAGGTTCCAGCTGTTGTGTCGGTACAGCCAGTGGTCGTGGTTCAACCTGAGTTCAGGCCAGTAGCATCAGAGGAGGATCAGAAGAGTAATGAGAAGTTCAAGAAGTATTCTCCTCTTACTTATAGTGGAGCAGATTCTGAGGATGCGCAGAGTTTTCTAGAGCAGTGTCATCATATTCTGCGCACCATAGTCATCATAGAGGTGAGAGCGGTTGCCCTTAATACTTTTCAGCTGACAGGGTCGGCATAAATATGGTGGTAGGATTAAGAGGAGGGAAGGACATTTGGTGCAATGCCACTTACTTGGACCTAGTTCTCTGATTTGCTCTTGAGGGAGTTCGTTCCACAGACCCTCAAGGATGAGTGGCGCACCGAGTTTGAGCAGTGTAGGGGACTATAACCGTGTCTGAGTACGATATGAGGTTCAACAATTTATCTCTTCATGCACCTGCTTTTGTTTCTACTGTTAGAAAGAGAGTCTGCTGATTCATCGAGGGGCTCAGTTATGGTCTCAGAATTAGGATGGCATATGAGCTAGAGATTTGATACTTCATTTCATCAGGTGGTGGATATTTCTAGGAAGATCGAGCGCATCCGCAGTTTAGAGAGGGAGGCTAGGGAGTCTAAGAAGCCTCTTGGACCAGGAGGTCAACCTATCCCTATTTTGGAGGCAGGGCACAGCATGGTAAAGGTTTCGTGGCTCAGCCAGTTCAGTCTGCACTTCAGGTTTCACGTGGTGCTTCGGTTATCCATGGATTGTCTTCAATCTTATATTTTTTTCTATGATTGATTGATATAATAGTGTATCTAATATGTTTACTTCTATTTTAAGGTCTATGTGATTTGGAAGTAATCGCTAAAGAAACCAAGTGAAAACAAGTAAAAAAGAGCTCAAATGAAGAAAATTGGTGAGAGGCCCCAGATCTCACAAATGCGAAATGAGCTTCGCATTTGTGAAAGTCAACCAAAGAAGTCAATGTTCGCAAATGCAAGCTGCTAGATCGAAATTGCAAAGCCAAGTGAGTAAAGCAGAAATCGCAAAAGCAAGGATAAGGTCGAAAATGCGAGGTCAACTAAACAATTCAACTTTCGCAAATGTGACCCCTTGCATCACAACTGTGATTGCTCAATAAAGAATCAAAGTTTGCAAATCTCCCAGCCGTCAAGTTAAGAAATCCAATCATGAGGATACCGGGCAAGATGGTGAATATATAATTAATAATATTATTATTCTTAATAATATATTTTTATAAAAATAACATAATATATTTAAAACCACAAGATGATACTTGTACTTTTGAAACCACCACATAATATTGGTAGTTCGCTGAAATTCCTTCACTTTAGTCAAAAGTCTCAAGTTCGGATCTTTGGAATGGAGAAATTCCTAATCGGAAACACTTCCCTCTTTAAAATCATACGCGATACAAATCTGAATTTATCAATAAATATTTTCGGATGATTAATTCAACAACAATAAACCTAGTATGTTCCCACCAGGTGGAGTCTGGGGAGGGTAGTTTGTATGCAGACCTTACCCTACCTAACAGGTAGAGAGGCTGTTTCCAATAGACCCTCAGCTCAGGAAGGGTAATAAGAAGAAGTGGATATAAAGAAAGGAAGAAAGAGGGAAGAGAAAAGAAAAAAATAGAGATAAAGGATAAGTAGTATCAAATACTAACAACAAAGGATACAATACCTGAGGCGAACAAAACCACATAACATAATAAAATCTAAAAATATGAAGGGACATGCGTGCTACTAAGACTATCGGTGAGAAACTAAAAACTACCCACTAACCTTCGACCTTAATCCTCGACTTCCACACCCTCATATAAAGGGTCATGTCCTCAGTAAGCTGAAGCAGCGTCATGTCCTGTCTAATCACCTCTCCTCAGTATTTCTTAGGCCTACCTCGACCTCTTCTGAAACTCATTATGGCCAACTTCTCACACCTCCTAACAGGGGCATCAATGCTTCTTCTCTTAACATGTCTGAACCATCTCAGCCTCGACTTCCGCATCTTGTCCTCCACGTAGGCTACTCCCACTTTGTCTCGAATAACTTCATTCTTAATATTATCTCTCCTGGTACACCCACACATCCATCTCAACATCCTAATCTCTGCTACTTTCATCTTCTGTACGTGGGAGTTCTTCACTGACCAACAGTAAGCTCCATACAGCATAGCCGGTCGAACCACCACTCTATAAAACTTACCCTTAATTCTTGGCAGCACGTTCTTATCACATAAAACACCGGAAGTGAGCCTCCACTTTATCCATTCCGCTCTGATGCGATGTGGGACATCTTCGTCAATATCCCTGCTACCTTGGATAATAGACCCGAGATACTTAAAACTCACTCTCTTGGGGATAACTTGAGCATCAAGCTTTACCTCAATGTTTGCTTCAGGGGTCCCGTCATAGAATTTGCACTCCAAGTATTCTGTTTTGGTTCTACTCAATTTGAAACCTTTAGACTCCAAGGTCTGTCTACAAACTCCAACCTCGCGTTAACTCTGCTTCGCGCCTCGTCAATCAACACTATATCATCCGCAAATAGCATGCACCAAGGTACCTCCCCTTGGATGTGTCGCGACAGTATATCCATCGCTAAGACAAATAAAAACGGGCTAAGAGCCGATTCTTGGTGCAACCCCATCACCACAGGGAAATGCTCTGAGTCCCCACCCACTAGGGTTGTGCATAATTTGGTAAATACCGAATTAATGTACCGAAACAAAAATTTTGGTATTTGGTATTCGATAATTTGGTATTCGGTATGGTATTTGGTTTAAGTTTTAAAAAATATTGGTATTTGGTATTTTAAAATGAAATACTGAAATACCGATACCGTACTGAAATATATATTACACAATACACATTTTATTAATTATAACGTAAATATAAGAAATCTAAAATTTTACTTTCATTTATTCTCTAAGTTCATCAGTTAACTATAAACAAGTAACAACATATTTCTCTAAGTTTTCTCTCTCTAGGTTGGTATTTGTTGGTTTTGAACAAATCTTTTGTCAACAAACGTTTTTAGTTTTGTACTTTAGAGTACTTTAATTAAGAATATTATCGTCTATGACTCTATGCACTAGTTAGGATTCATACCGATCGAATAAACCGAAGTTACCGAACCGAATAAACCGAAACCAAAAGGAGAAAAATCGAACCATACCAAATTTAATTAGGTACGGTATTGATATTGCATTTTAAGAAACCGAATACCAAAAACGAACACCTCTACCACCCGCAATCCTCACCTGAGTCTTAGCATCATCATACATATGCTTAATCACTCTAATGTACGCTACCGGGACGCCATTAGCCTCCAAACACCTCCACAGGACCTCCCTCGGGACTTTATCGTACGCTTTCTCAAGGTCAATAAACACCATATGCAAGTCATTCTTCCTCTCCCTATACTGCTCCACTAATATCCTAACCAGATAAATCGCTTCCGTAGTCAAACGCCCCGGCATGAATCCAAGTTGATTCTCGGAAATAGACACCCACCTTCTCACCTTGGCCTCCACCACCCTCTCCCAAACCTTCATAGTGCAATAGCTTGATATCCCTATAATAGTTACAATTTTGGATATCACCCTTGTTCTTGTAAAGCGGAATCATCATACTCGACCTCCCTTCTTCGGGCATGTTCTTTGTCTTAAAAATAACATTAAACCTCAGTGAGCCACTCCAAACTTGCTCGCCTCGCGCTCTTCCAAAATTCCACCGGGATTTCGTCTGGCACCATCGCTCTGCCCTGCACATCTTGCGCCTCGCCCCTTCCACCTCCTCTACCGTAATCCGCCTACAGTACCCAAAATCCCGCCGACTCTCGGAGTGCTCCAACTCACCCAGCACAATGCGTCTATCCCTCTCCTCCTTCAACAGTTTATAGAAGTATGTCTTCCATCTTCTCCTAGTAAGTGCCTCGTTCAACAGTTTTTGGATGATTAATTAAAAAATATGTTTTTGGTGCATGAAACGGGGGTCTCGAATTCAACAATATACTAGCGAATTGTTCTATTGATAAATTGCACATATTTTTATAGGCGAGATAGAGACACAAGTAACAAAATGGAAATGACGTATCACTATCCTCATGGGGCATGTGCAAATTGTGCAATAATATCATACTCGACGCGTGGAATTCGGTTTAGCGATCAAAAATCAATCTTCTATCGAGGACGTTACGGTGATAAGTGCATAGATAGCCATATCAATGATGTTATTTAAAGATTAATTAGTATTTATTTTGACGTAAAATTTAAACTAAAATCTTAACTTCAAGATAACTTAGAATGTTTTTGTCTCAAAAAATTAAATTGAAAAACTGTAATTCAGAACGCATTGACTTATTTTTAAATAGCAGTTATTTAAAGTGACTAATTGGTGTTACTTCTACGATATTATGTCCTCCGGCCAATAAGAAGTGTATGTAGTATCTTTCATATTAAAAAATAAAAAGTAAATTTCATATGGATAGACACGAAAAAATGTTGGCTTTATAAAAATGTAAATCTTAAACCTTTTAAGTTCTAAAATCGGTTGTGTTTAATTCAATGCGGATAATATCTCAAGTGGAATGGTATAAACATAAGGATATGCCTGCTCGGATCAGCAATTCTTTTTTTTTAAAAACATGCAATTTGTCACTTTGAAAATTAAAATTAAAAGGAGCTTTTCTTTTCCTTCATATATCAGTAAAAATATTTCCAGCAATCAAACAACAGCTTGGGAATTGTTTTTCGAGTGAAAACTAAAAATTTTAATTTTAGAAAAAACAATTGGAAACACAAATAACTATCTCTCAGAAGTATATTTATCTCCGAAAAAATATTCAGTTTCTTTAATTCAATATTATATCATCTTTTGAATTAAGATATCACCTATTATTGTACGTTTTTTTTCTTATTCTGTCAAATGTGATGTTGGAGAATGTAGACAACATAACACAGCATACGCGAAGATTCGATAAAGAAAACAGTTACTCAAAACACTTAAATTATTTTACTTTTAATATGTGTACGGGTAAAATAGGGCCCGATGACAGAACGAAAGGGGAGCGCAGAACCGGGAGGTTGTAGTCAAGGTCAAAGGTCTTTCATATCGAGACCCCGGAAGAGTGAACAGTATATCCGAGATCGGACATGGTAAAGCGGCACGTCCGAGCCAAGTGTGAGTTCTAAACCTCGGGAGACATGGTGAACGATTATGCATGAGGAATAGAGGGCTGTGATACCCACCCTCAACTGATATCATGGCACGAATCTCGCTCAATGTCGATTATAGATCAACAATTATCGGAAAAAGAAGATTTTTACCTTTTTTAGACTTATTTATACTAGAGATGAAACTCTCCTACTCTATAAAGGGAAAGTTTTTCTTTAATCTTACAGATTGTAACAAAGGAAATAAAAGTTTAATTTGTTCTCTAATCTAGTGTTACAATTTTGTTCACTAGTTCTGTTGTTTATTCACGATTGGGCCTAAATCGAGGGCACAATTGAGGACGAGCTCATTATTCAATCCATGATCAACCTTATTCTTAACATTCAAGTGGTTTGATTGTTTGTTTCATCTTTAATTCATTTATCTATTATTCGTAATTATACGTATTAAATTAAGTCAAATCTTTTAGACCGCGTACAAATTCAATAGTTATTCAATTTTGGGGTAAAAAGTTTGACTTCGTACAAAATGTGACGAGTGCCAAAGACACATCCTGATGATTCATCAATCGAGGGAGATGCTCCACTCGGTCCTGTTTCTGTGGCCATTTATAAAGTGGGGAATGGACATCACTGGTCCCATGCCATGGGTCGAGGCTCAGGCGTTCAAAAAGGTTCGAAAGAAAGAAGTCATTGACTTCATCTAGGACCACATTATATGTCGATTTGGGATACCAGCCGAGATCGTCTGCGACAACGGGAAGCAATTCGTCGGCAGTAAGATGAGTAAGTTTCTCAAAGATCACAAGATCAAAAAGATATTATCAACGTCTTATCACCCTATTGGTAACGGGCAAGCGAAATCAATGAACAAAACTATACTCAAAAACGTGAAAAAGAGGCTGACCAGTTCGAAAGGAAAGTGGAAGGAAATACTGCCCGAAGTCCTGTGGGCGTACTATACGACTTCAAAGTCGAGAACCAGGGCAACCCCGTTCTCTCTGGTCTACGGACCTGAAGCTTTAATACCAGTCGAGGTAGGGGAACCGAGCCTTAGGTTCCAGTATGCAACCGAGGAGTCAAACGGAGAGGCCATAACCACGAGCCTGGAACTACTGGACGAAAGGCAGGAGGTTGCTCTGGTCCGGTTGGCCGCCCGGAAGCAGCAAGTAGGAAGGTACTACAACCGAAGAGCCAACCTCCAACAGTTCCGATTCAGGGACTTGGTATTGAGAAAATTAACACTACACACCAGGAACCCAAATAAAGGGAAACTAGACTCGAATTAGGAAGGACCATATCGAGTTATCGAAATAACTAGCAAAGGCTCATATAAACTCGAAGTGGGAAACGGCGTACAACTACCAAGCAACTGGAACGTCGCGCACTTAAAGCGGTACTACTGCTAAGGTACAAACCTAATTTCTTTCTTAAATTCGTTACATTATGGACTAACGTATGCAGGTACCTGACCGATAGCTGATGTGACTATTAGGTCTAAAAGCACGTGTTGCACTCTTTTTCTCTTGAACTGGTTTTGTCCCGAAGCGGATTTTTTGGCAAGGTTTTTAACGAGGCAACAGTAAAATATGCTACCTTATTCTTGAAAAGTGAGCTTAAACTGGACTTGATGATTCTTTGCTCCAAATCTACAGTATCCAAGCCCTCACAATTTCGGCCTCGAATACTGGGGGCCATTAACCCTTGATTAAAATTTTACAAGGGAAAAGAAAATTTTATGTGTCAAAATCTAAGGCTTGGTGGTTAGGATTATTTTAAGGGTAAAACGGTCATACGAACCGTGCCCACATAGTCCACTCTAGCCATAGCACATGGCTTATGCGCCTCCGATCATGTACCTTACATACTAAAATGATGAATGAAATCTTTGCTTCCCTTATACTTTATTACCGTACAGTTCACTTCTCTGATCATGGATCCTAAATCCCAGGAGCTACCCCTACTCGAGAACTGTCGACCAATAAAAATTTGGATGACCCGTGCTTCTGAATCCTAGAGCCACCAAGCTTATTAGGCAGTTCCCAAATATGAAAGGCTATGGTCTTCCTAAAAATAGTCCGGAGACGTCCGAAGCCTATACTGAGAAAGTAAGGCCTTTGCGTAAAATCGAAACTTATTAAGAGGCTGCCCTCAGCAAAAACATCATCTAAGACACTTAAGCATATTTAAAAAGCCTTCAACTCTATCGAAATCTCGAAACCGCGAGTAGCCCAGATTTGCCATCGAAGCGGGAATCGTGCGGATCTCCGAAGAACGGATACTCAAGTTTACATTTGAATTTGTGTTAAGGCATTTAAAATGATGTGCAAATAAATGCTGAAAGGTAAAAATACGGTATTTCCAAAGGGAGAAATTTTATATATTTCAAAAAAATATTTACAAAGGCACGACAGAACGACCTCAAAATAAACAAAAAATATTTATATATATACACATACACACACGCACAAGGGAAAACTAACAAAGCGAGCTAAGGCATTTACGCCTAGTCTTCACCAGGGCTCGACTCGTCACCAGAACCGTCGGAACCCTCAGAACCTTCAGAACCCGCAAGCTCGTAGTGTTCCTTTGCCTCGGCCTCGAGTTTCTTGGCTTCATCGATCCCGACCGACAGGTCAAAACCTCGGACGTGAATCTCCTCGAGGATCTCTCTCCGGGATATTCGCCTCACATATTCAATCTTCTTCTTTAGGTGGGTCTCGGCTACTTCCACATCAGCCTTATAGTGGGCCAGCATTTCTTCAACCTCGGAGGATTATATTGAAGCCTCCTCCTATTTGGACTTCAGCACAGTATATTCTTGGTTGAGGGTATCCCGTTCCATGATAGCTGAGTTCAGTTGTGCCTGGAGTTCATCATTTAGCCAAGACCACTTGTCGGCTTTTTCCTTTGTCACTCGGAGTTGGTCCTTGACCGATGCCAGCTTCTCTTTTGTGGCCTCTTTCTCCGATGCTAGCAGATCCATCCTGCCCTTCCACACCTCCGTCGCGGCCTTGACCTTGTCCATCTCAGCCCGAAGCTGGTCGATCAAATCTATCTTCTTTTGTACCTGCAAGGTTGCATTGTTAGTCATCACGAGTAGCTTCTCATTTTTAGCCTCAAAGATCATTACCTTCTCGACTAGATCGGCATGCTCCCATTTCACAGACAAGGCCTTATTCTGAGCCTTTTCCAGCTCGGCCCGGAGAATTGGGAGTTCCTTAAGATCCTCATCGTGTTTCTCACTAAGATCCCTATACATGTCCTTCTTCCGGATCTGCTCTTTAAGCTAGAACTCGAGCTGATTGATCTCCAAACGATATCGAAGGAAGCTTTCATGGTGAAGCACCGAAGCCTGAAAAACAATAGGGCCATTAGAATATGCTGAGAAAAATCCACAAAAGATATAAAGGATGGACGTCTTACCCGGTTCAGTGCATGTTGCGCCTCATTGAAGAGGCACGACGTGCCTACCCCGTTAATCTTTGCGTGTTCCTCCTTGGTCACCAGGAAACGAAGGTAGCTGGCCACACCCACCAGAGCCGACAGTTCCCGGGTGTCCGTCGAGACAGTAAGAACGACAATTCTGTTGCGGTAGGGGACCACACTCGGAGCGGGGAATCGCTTCACCAATTTTGGGCTCGAACTTGGCTCGTCCACCCCCGATGGAACATCCTTTTTCGAGACCTCCAGGTGCCCAAGCCCGACAAAGTCCTCCAACTTGGCCATGTCCATGCCATCGAAGAACGAGTTTAGGGAATCATCTGGGCCCCGCGCTGTCTCTTTGACTTCTCTTTGCCCACTTGGGCCTCTTAAATCATGGACTCGGTATATGGCAGCTTTTCCATGGTGTCGATGATGTGAGCTACCTCCTTCAGGACGGAAGCGGCTTCTCAAGAGACTGCAGCCTCCGTCTCTCACTCTGGTCCCTAAGCTAGAGGGGGATCAACCTCGTGGCCACTTTCTCGGTTGGCAACTGCTCCTCCTCGTTGAGGTTTGACTCATGATCCATGAACTCGAGGTCATCATCCTTAGGGTATTCTTTGAGCCGGAAAAGGAATTCGAATTCAGTACCTTGGACTTGGTGCTCCTTTTGTGCTTTTGGATCCGGATGGCCACCTTTTTCTTTCTCACCTCGGCATCCTGGGAACCCGGGGACTTCCTTTTCTTCTTTTTCTCCTCCTTTGTGGCGACCCCGGGCTTCCCCAAAGCGGAGAGTTCATCAAGTGCGGATGGATCCTCGTCCTCATTCAACAACCTGAGCTCAGTGTTCTTGGGCAAACTTGTGAAAAAGAAGAAGACTTGGAGAAATATAAGTAAGATCTATGGATGTGATCATTCGGAAAGAACCTCACCATGGGAACGGGCCTCCCATTTTCCCTTTGAGAGCTTGCGCCATGTGCGCTTGGAATAGGGCATCTATTTGCAGATCCCTTTGATCTACTCCTTAAAATGGGGGACTGTATTAGGAACTCGGGAAACCACTGCACAACAACGTACACGGGAATTTAGAAAAGGAATAAAAGGGAATACCAGATATTCAATAAGACAAATACTTACAGGATGCATTCCACTTTTTGGGGCACGGTAAAAATTTGGAAGGGATGAGGTTTTCGATATTCACATGAACGAACCTCCCCTGCCAGCCTCGATCTCGGTCTTCGTTGATGCTTGAGAACGGATCCTTACTTGCTCGATGAACGAGCTTGATCAATCCCCCTCTAAATATTAAGGGACACTATAGACGAAGAAAATGGTCGAGAGTGAACCGAAGCGCTTCGGTGTTGTTTACGAAGTGTCAAGAAGGATCATGATCCTCCAAAAAGACGAGTGGACCTGCCCGAGGTAGACCTCGTACCTTTTGCAAAAATTGAGAACTACTGGTCCACCGGAGCGAGCATGAAGGATAAGTATAAGCACTCAGATACCCCTCCACGTGTGTAGTTATGTCCTTGTCGGGCTTGGGTATGACCACCTCTTTGACTTCCCAATTACAATCTACCCGAAATATGGTAGTTTCTCCTCAGTAATGGAGCATATGTGCCTCCATGCTCCCTCGCCTTGGTCTTTCTGGACAGAGGCCTTCTCGACATGGAAGTCATTATCGATAGAGCAGTCCCCGGGGACGAAGATTTTAAAGGGAAGCTCCTAGGCTACCTCGATGACAGCTACCTCAGCATCTATGGCCGGGTTGGAAGACGAAGAGACGGGTTTTTGAGGCACGGATTTGAAATTTTTTGCCATCGAGTTATGGCAATATGAAGATTTGAGGAAAATCTATGAAGATTTGAAGAAAAATCTATGATGGTTTGAAAATGGTATGAAGATATGAAGGTCTGGGTTGGAAATTCTAAGAAAATATATGAAGATTTTGAAGAGAATCTATGAAGATATGCAGATACAAGGTGCGATGTATGAAGATCTGAAGAAGTCAAAGTCAAATAGGAAATTCGAGGGTAAATTCAAGAGTTCTGGAATCGAAAAGTGGGGAAGTGAAAAGGGGGTGGAATTTTTATAGGCGGAGAGCAGTCAATGCGTGACGCTTCACATTCGAGGAGAGTCAACCGGCGGCTGACACGTGTTCGAAGTCAGAACGACACGACTGATGGGACGTTTTCGTTGACTCAATGACTCCGTCATGGAGTACGAAGGAAGGAATCGGGGCTCTTTTATCGCTTCCCGTCGTTTCGATAAATCTACTCTCTGAAAAATGAGGGGACTATCTGTATACGGGTAAAATCAGGGAAATGTCTACCCCGATTCCCCGATGGGAGAACAAAGGGGGAGCGCAGAACGGGGAGGTTGTAGTCGAGGTCAAAGTTCTTTCGTATCGAGACCCCGTAAGAGTGAACGATGTATCCAACATCGGACATGGTAAAGCGGCGCGCCCGAGCCGATTGTGAGTTCTATACCTCGAGAGATACAGAGAACGGTTATGCATGACTAATAGAGGGTCGTGATACCCATACTCAACCGGATATCACGGCGCAAATCTCGCTCGATGTCGATCATGGATCAACAATTATCGGGAAAAGAAGATTTTTACCTCTTTTAGACTTATACTAGGGCTGAAACTCTCCTACTATATAAAGGAAAAAATTTTCTTTAATCTGACATATTGTAACATGCATTTCAAGGCAATAAAAGTTTATTTTGTTCTCTAAGCTACCGTTGACAGTTTTGTTCACTAGTTCTGCTCTTTATTCACGACTGAACCTAAATCGAGGACGAGCTTATTATTCAATCCAAGATCAGTCATGTCCTTAACTTTGCGAGTGGTTTGATTGTTTATTTCATCTTTAATTCATTTATCTATTATTCTTAATTATCCATGTTAAATTAAATCACGTATTCTTTAAATCGCGTACAAATTCAATTGTTATCCAATTTTGAGGTAAACACTCTAATAAATAGATTAGCAGGTCTGGGAAATTGTTTCAACTATTTAAGACATTACTTCATTAAATTATCATCTTGATATATACTTCCAAATCTCAACCTTTATAACATATGGAGAGGGACAGAAGCTGTGTCTGCCATGACAGGTAACATGGTGTTGCCTTATTACTTATTAGACATAGAATAATAGGAGCAGTTTATTAATTGACAATTATACATCACGAAATTTTAGTAATATATTAACTCAATATGTACATCCCCACATGTTGGACACTGGATCAGAAGAGGACTGTCGTTGCCTTGCAGCGCCCCCGGTAAAGGAAACTGAAATTATGTTTCGACATTCATATTTAGTATCTGTTTCAATTTGTTTGAATATTTTTGAAGTTCGAGCTACGGTTTAATATATATATATATATATAAAAGTAAATCTTATTTGATTCTCCAAATAGTACTAGGTTCATTTTTTTAAATAGAGGGAGTACTTAAGTGATACTATCAAAGGTTATGATAGAATGGATGGTATCCCTCTATCCTTAATCACATTTACTTTTTAACGTGTCTAACGTGGAGCGAATCTGAATTAAACAGGCATCCAATATGATCATCAGACACGAATGGGAAATCAAAAAAATGTTAGGCGGCTGTTGGATTACAATACATTTCGGATTAGTTAGTGTTTGATGGGAGTATTGATGGTATACTATAATCTCGTGTTTTAGTCGCTTATTGCACTTTAATAGAGTTTGAGCTTTAATTGCTAGTGTTTAGCACTAATAGTGTATTTTATGCCTTGTAGGAGGATTTCGAGCTATGTAAATGTTATGGAGCTAATTCGAGTGATTTGGAACTTTGAAATTTGAGTAAAAGCTCAAGGGATTAAGCTTGGATCGTGTTCGAGGGTCATGAACCATGTCTGGATATTAAAAAGCAAGAAAAAATCCGTACTCTGAGAATTTTCCACACCCGCGGCGCGTAGCGCGGCGCGCCTGGATATAATCCAGTTGCGTGACAGAAATCAACTCTCTGTAAATCCCCACTAATTCCCCACAAGGCGCGTCGTCCCATATGGCGCGCTTGTGCAATTTTTACATAGTATTTTCCTATTTCGCGCAACAGAAGATATTTTCATCTGGGCCCGACCCTACTTGGTATAAATACATGGAAAAATATTATTTTTGGGACTTTTGACACATCTAAGACCTAAGGAGGCTATAGAGAAGGTGGAGAAGCAAAAGCACAAGGGATTCATCATTCAATCCTCACTCAAGATAAGAGTTTGGATCGTTTTATGCTCTTATTTATTTCTGTTATGAATTACTCCATATCTATGGAGTAGTTCTATTTAGGGATTGAAGGATTTGATGTATTGATATTTGTTTGTGGATGTTAACTCTAATTTTTATGTATTGAATCGTTTTGGGTGTTTTAACTATTTCACCTATATTCACATATTCATGTAATCGGGAGATGCATAACTGTGATGTTTTTGCATTATCTTGTTGGTTAAATTCATTGATTCTTCTTAGTAATCGAATGAGGCTAGTTGAATTGTTGATTAAACCTAGTTAGCAGGATAACCGAAAGAGTTTCTCTTGAAGAACAATCCACTACGAATTCTTGCATATCTTCACGAGCGTAAATTGGTTCATATCGTGAGATTGAGACTTAATCGAAAGAGGAGTTTTTATTAATCATTTGAACTAATAATTGAGTGAATTCGAGAGAATCACTTGAAAATTATAAGTGAATTAACTAGAGTTAAATCCCAGACAATTATCTTGCACCTATCCAATCAACCCCCGTTTTCTCCCATTGATATCTTCTTTACTTACTTGTTGCGATTGTCATTAGTCAATTAGATCTAGATTCTTAGTTAGTTTTAGTTTAAATTCATGTATTTCTTAATTGTTGATCATCTTGGATTTGTTAAGGAGAAAGTTTTACTTGTTTTGAAAAAGTAAGAGCCACTTGAATTGATAAAGAAAGGAAAAAAGAAAAAAATAATTGTGTGATTGCGAAAAATCCCTTGATAGTGGTAAATCTTGATGTAATTGTGCTTAAGCAAGTTGGGAATTAATGTATGTTGATGTGAATGTGGATTTTTGGTTTGACATAAGTGTAGGGTTCTGAATAATGAAATGTATGTATTAAAGTGCTTAGGGAAGTGTAGTCACTCTTATATCTATATATATCCTACCCGTCTCGCGGCCTGCATTAGAACCAATTAAAGTCGTACTTGATCCTTGACTGAATGAGATCAATTAGTAGAGTAGTACACTACGGGCAAGCTTATGGTACATCTTTTGTGTCATATGAATGTTGGTTTTGAGAGTGAGTGAATTCTTTCTATCTTGAGTTCCTAATTGTTCTTAAATTTGATTGTGTGAGGAACTACTTTTTTTTTGTTGTGAGGGAATTTGATTCATGAATGAAAGGTGATATTGTTGACCTCTGTGTTAGAATAAGTGAGCGGGTCATAAATAATGCTTGGTGCTTTTGAGTCAAATTCGAGGCTATGATGTTATGGTATTGGGCTTAATCTATTTTAAATATTCTTGGTGTGATTAGTTATGAGAGTTGTTTAAAAAGATCGTGTTTATAAAGTGTAATTTAATTGATCAGGGACGAGTAATTGTTTAAGTGTGGGGTGTTGATGGTAGATTATAATCTCGTATTTTAGTCGCTTATAACACTCTAATTTAGTGCACTTTAATAGAGTTTGAGCTTTAATTGCTAGTGTTTTGCACTAATAGTGTATTTTATGCATTGTAAGAGGATTCTGAGCTATGTAAATGTTATGGAGCTAATTCGAGTGATTTACAGCTTTGAAGTCTGAGTAAAATCTCAAAGGATTAGGCCGGGATCGCGTTCGGGGGTCGAGAACCACGTCTGGATATTAAAAAGCAAGAAAAAATCTGTAGTCTGAGAATTTTCCACACCTGCGGTGCGTGGCACGCCGCGCCTGTGTAAAATCCTGTTGCATGACAGAAATCAACTCTTTGGAAATCCGTACTAATGCCCGCATGGCGCATTTCCCCATGTGGCGCGCCTCTATAATTTTACAGAGTATTTTCCTATTTCGTGCATAAGAAGATATTTTCGTCTGGGCCCGACCCTACTTGGTATAAATACATGGAAGAATGTTATTTTTGAGACTTTTGACACATCTAAGACCTAAGGAGGCTAGATAGAAGGTGAAGAAGCAAAAGAACAAGGGATTCGTCATTCAATCCTCACTCAAGACAAGAGTTTGGATCGTTTTATGCTCTTATTTATATTTGTTATGAATTATTCCATATCTATGGAGTAGTTCTATTTAGGGATTGATGGATTTGGTGTATTGATATTTGTTTGTGGATATTAACTCTATTTTTTATGTATTGAATCATTTTGGGTGTTTTAATTGTTGCATCTATATTCACATATTCATGAAATCAAGAGGGGCATAACTGTGATATTTTTGCATTATCTTGTTGGGTGAATTTCATTGATTCTTCTTATTAATCGAAAGAGGCTAGTTGAATTGTTGATTAAACCTAGTTAGGAGGATAATCGAAAATTCTCCTAAAGACCAATCTACTACGAATTCTTGCATATCTTCATCGAGCGTAAATTGGTTAATATCGTGAGGTTGAGACTTAATCGAAATAGGAGTTTCTACCAATCGTTTGAACTAATAATTGAGTGAATTCGAGAGACTCACTAGAAAATTAGAAGTGAATTAACTAGAGTTAAATTTCAAATAATTATCTTGCACCTATCCAGTCAACCCCTATTTTCTCCCACTGATATCTTCTTTAATTACTTTTGTTTTGATTGTCATTAGTCAATTAGATCTAGATTCTTAGTTAATTTTATTTTTAATTCACATATTTCTCAATTGTTGATCATCTTGGATAGCGATCTAGCTACAAACTACTAAAAATAAAGTTCAACTCCAATCCCTGTGAATACGATATTATACTATACTATCTTTGACTAATGAGCATATTTAGACGTGTGTTTTAAGCTTGTCAAGTATTTAAAAGAGGGAAGTTTGTCCGTCGTTTCATTAATAAGAAGTTTTTAGCCGTCTTTGCTGAGGAGCTAGCGAGAAAAGAGAGGAAATGGCCTCTTTCTCATTGATCAGTTCCCACCTCTCTATTGAGAAGTCCGAATTCCTACGGCAATTTTGTGAGAAGAAGAAAGAGTTTACATAGAACAAATATTCATTTTTATCCTTTTGTGCAGTATAATTCAAGGAATTCAATTGAAATCCCTTAACCTAGCCCCCGTGCGTATGGCATTATATGTATTTCCAATGTTTACTTCGATGACACCATTTTCCAACCATTTTTTTCCACAGTAACTCTTTTGGCAAAGGTGCATTAAAAAGGACAAATGACGAAATTCTGGTGACCAAGACTTCCCGCGATAAATTGATGTGTCATGTATTCACTAACTAATCAGGTAATCTACACATCTCCTTCCTTCCTTTCTGGATTAGCATTGCATATTTCTAGTCTTATAATGGTTGGGAATTAGAAATTAACATGATGTTTACCCTAAAATTCGAGTAACAATTAAATTTATATTGTGATTTTAAGGATACGTCATTTAATCCAATATCAATTGATAAACAATAAACTAAATAAATAAATTGAACAGAAAAATAAATCAAACCAGTATTATGGTAATGCTTTCGACCTCGATTCGATATGGTCTCGAGGTTGGATGATAGGAACAGTAAAGAAGGGAATAAACAATATTGAACAGTAATGGATAGTAAGTGAAACAGAGAGCAGCGTATGTATTCTTTATCAGTGAATAATGATCCTCTTACAAATGATGGGATACCCTTTTATATAATAGGGGAATCCTAAATAAGGTACAATTCTAATAATGGAAGTAAATCCCACGATTGGCGTCAATAACCTCTTGATTCGATCTGTCCCAGAATTCCCGTCGTGATCTTCGACCGGTTGCTAATATCTCGTCGTTCCGTTACTATACCTTACTCTAAGTCAATTACGCTCGGTCTCGATCTTCAGCGAGCACTTTGAATTCCCTGATAAATATTCTACCTTCAAACTCGGGCTTGGTCCATTACAAGCTTACCCTCGAGGCAACTCCCATACCTATGAAATCGGGCATGCCTGATTTCGACCGTATATAGATAGTCCCCGCATTTCTTGGAGAAAAATGATAAAAAACGATTTGAGCCTTGATTTTCTGCAACCTTGACCATGATGTCATCTTCATGACGTAAGTGAAGGACGTGACCGAAACGTCCCGTCGGTACAGTTCCCTAAATCATTAATGGATGTCAGTTGGCGGTCGGCCACTAGCGCCACCAAATCGTCTCCGTGAACTTATAAATACATGCTCTTTCGTTGAATCGAACTTTACTTTTGCCCTAATCAAACTTCTAAGTCTTCTAACTCTCTCTATCTCTTCTCTTTCGCTGCCTGTTAAGCCACCCTTGTTAGCATCGAAATCACATGTTTGTATCTTCCTTCGCCCTTCTTTAACTGAATCAATGGCGAAGATCTCAAAAAACGTTCCACAAAAGGAGAAAGTTTCCTCCTCTTCTTACCGTCCAGCCGGTGACAAAACACCGGTGGAACCGGCTCCTCATGAGTACGTCCCTGGCTCGCACACTTTGAAATCTTATTTCAAGATCGAGAACCCTTCATCGGTTCCGGGCCGATGTGAACACGTGTTGAGGTACATGTTTTCGATAACGACGGGTCACCTCGAGGCCATGAAGAGGAACTGCAACTGGGGTCCCGAGGTTGTGGTGCAAATCCCTGCTCCTGAAGAGGGCATTTTTACTTATGTGGAGGGGTTCTTATGTGCTTACACTTACCCCTTCACATTGGGTCCCATGGACCTAGTATAGTCGATTTCTGCAAAAGATACCAGGTCACTCTCGACCAAATTCACCCCTTGTTCTGGTGCATTGTGATCATGATGCTCTTCTTCTCCAGCAAGGCCGAGGGGATGGAGTTCACCCTTACCCACCTTATGCAATTGTACCGCCCACGACTCTTCCGAGGACTGATCAAGCTCCAGCAACAAGCAACGAAGGCCTTGTTCTCGAGCATAGACGAGGACAAGGATCGGGGTTGGATGATCCAGTTCATACGGGTGAGGACTTGCGACATCATCCCAAAGGAGACGACCATGTTCCCCAAGGAGTGGAACCCCAATCATAAGTGATATATTAAACATTGTTCTTAGTATTTGCTTTGGATTCGCCTAACATTTTCATTTATTATGCAGTTGTTCCTTGGATGCCTCAGGAGGTCCTTGATCTCGAATACTGGGTTCGGAAGTTAGCCTCAACTTCCTTCCACGCCGAGCGTGCATGGCATGATCTGGCAAAGGGTAGATCGGAGGCAAAGAATTATGGTAAGAGTTATTTCTTGTATTTTGCCAACACCTTCCATATCTTTATTTATTGATGCTTCCTTTGTACAAGCATGACCAAAGATGCCATATTGAGGCCCCCGAGTGGCGAGGAAGAGGCCAAGTCTCCGGTTCTGAAGCCGGAGAAAGACAAAAAAGGGAGGGGTGCCTCGCAGTCCGAGGACCCCAAGCCCAAACCTCGAAGGGTAAGGAGGAAAGTGATCGCCCTCACGGTGGACTCAGTACAAAGCCTAAGGATCGAGGAAGAAGAAGAAGAAGAAGAGGAGGACGGTTCCTTGGTAATAATGGCCTGTCCCAGGAAGGCCGTCGAGGTCGCCAAACCTTCCGAGCCGGTGGCGGCTGCTGAAATCAAGACTCGTGATGAGGAGGCTTCCGAAAAGGGTTCGGGTGAGGATTCTGAATCACCTGAAGTCGAGATTGTCTCTCTACCATCCGCAAGTACACCAGACGAGGCCGGTTCTAAAACTCCAAAGGTCGATTAGAGCGCCCCGAGCGACTTGCTCGGGGCCATGATAGCCAGTCACTTACCTTATCTGCCGACTTTTTCTGAGGAGGCAATAAGGGAGGCTCGGGAGTTGAAGACCCCCGATATAAGCGGAGGCTCTAGTGTAGGGTATCCCTTCCAGGATGGCTTTACTGGGGTCTATGATGCCTCCGATATTAGTGATGCTTCGATTCTCTTTGAAAAGGCCCAGCGTCTTCTTTAAGTCTGACTTGCATCATACCTTTTTGTGTAGGCATATGCCAAGTTTCTAGCTGACCTTAGCCAGTGTGAATCCGAGCTTCAGAAAGTCTCGGAGGAGAGGAACGCCTTGAGGCTTCTTTTCGGCCAAAAGGATGAGGCTCTAAGGGACCTTCAAGCGGACTTGGCCAAGGCTCGTAAAGAGGAGGCTGAGCTAGATAAGCAGGTAACCATCCTTTTGAAAAAGTACATACTCGCCCCAACTGTGGAGGCTAATACTTCATTATCTCAGCTGCAACAAAAGGTAGAAAGGATCGAGCTACTCCGGGGGAAATTAATCAGGTCAAGGTCGTTATCAGTGGAAGGGGAATATGGACCGTCTGGCTACGAAAAAAGAGGCTACCTCGGCCAAACTGTCATTGGCCAAGGTTCAACTTCGGGGCATCAAAAGAAAAGCTCGGACCAAACCAAAAGGATCGAGGAACTTGAAGTCGGGCTTGCTGAGTCCAAGGAGGAGATTGAGAAGATGAAGGTCCTGGCAGACAAGTCCATTTCCATGTATTGGGCTGATGTTGAGGCTGCTCAAACGCAGCTAAGGGAGGCTTCTAATCGGGAGCGACGGAATAATGACTTGGAAAAGTGCCAATCCTGGAGGGAAACCCTCGAGGAAACCCATGCTCTAGGTTTTGACCTCTCTGAGCAGATAGCCCAAGCATTGTGCTCGAAGTTGATATCAGGTAGCTCGCCTCCTTCGGTGACAAAGACAATGATGAAAAAGGTAGTCGAGGCGGATCCGATGAGGGGACTGAAGGAGAAGTTGCTCCCGAAGAAGAGGTTGAAACCGGCCGTAGTTAGGACTTATTTTCTTTTTCTTTCTTTTTGTAAGACCTTGATCGGTCTCTTGTACATATCCTTTTTCATCAACATATAAAAGAAAAACTTCTTTTGAATGTCTTCTCAGTTTTTATGTTCAAACATGTTTTGTGCTTTTGCCTTGAGAAAATTTTGTTGTTGCAGCCTCTGTAATTGAGTGAACACTGGCTCGAACTTAGAAGAAACCCTTAGATTTTTTAGTCAAGCAAGGGCAACTCCCTGAGCTTAATAGTATGTTCAAGATTTCGGTTGGATTGGTCGAAGCCATAATTGTACTATTTTTATAACTAAGTTCGAGTAAGTTTTGAACTTAGAATAGAATAAACCCTTAGGTTTTTTTATCAAATAATGAGTAAGTTTCGAACTTACAGCAACATACCCCTTAAGGTTTTATGATGAATCCTCGAGCTATATTCAGGTCAACTTTATTCGAGCTCAGAATAGTGGAACTCTTAGGTCCGAGTTGAGTGAGAACAAGGTCTCGAACTCTAAATGTAGGCCCTTCGGCTCTTTTAGATTGGGCTGATATGGCCTCTAAAAGATGGCTATTATCTCCCCCTTTCGGCTTAAAAGACTTAGTAAAAATTTCTTTATGCCTTAGCATATATGTTTTACCCATTGGGTTTTTTTTAGGGTCTGATGCCGATTGAAACCCCTATGCTATTTTTGCCTTAGCACGTTTGTGTTAAGATAATTTGATACTTCTTAAGGTTTTTCGAGGGCTGATTTTATCGAACCCCTTTTGATTATTTGTCGAGGGTAGCCTTTTTTAACCGGTTTTTCAAAGAATTTGAAGGCCTATTGTTATTGCGGTATTCAGACGTCTCCGATCCGTATTATTTTGGCCGTAGCCTTCGGGTATGCCTCTTGGGCTTATTTACCGATAACATTTCGAACTTGTTCAAAATGTTAGTCCCCGAGAATGGTGGCCTTGGCCTATAGATCAAGGAGTGCCTCTTTGAGGTCTTGTGAATTTGAGTTTAGATAACTCGAATATGCCTATCATCGATGGCAGTCCCCGAGTATTCGAGGTATATTTGCACTTGGTTCTTGAGCCATTTCTCACAAAATCATAAGTATGAGATTTGTATAGTAGAGAATTTTCTTCGAGACACAAAATGTTTAATGAAGAAAGAATTCTTCTTTGAATAATTTATACATGCGTACATGTGTTTCCATCGAGCTCGATTAATCTATATGGACACGGTTCATTCGACCATTTGGCCCATTACAAAGTTTTCCCTATCGAGGCCCTTTGACACGAAGTACTTTTCTCGAAAATATAACATCCGAGGGTGATGCCCCCCAATATTCTAGGTTGATTGCAAAGAAGCCTTGGATACTATTGAACTGTCCTCGGGTAGCACATAATTGTTGCCTCGTTAAAAACCTTGCCAGAAAAACCCATTTGGGATAAAAATCGATCTAAGGAAAAAGAGTGCAAAGCGTACTTTAAAACATGAGGTCTTGATGTCTTTGGTTGAACTCCTGCAATAAGTTAGCGTCGAAATATATAAATGAAAGAAGGGAGAAATTTATACCTTAGCAGTAATATCGTTTGAGAAGTGATATGTTCCAATTGTTTGGCAATGGTTCACCGTCCATCGTTTCGAGTTTATAGAAGACTTGATAGGGTCCTTCCCAATTCGGATCGAGCTTCCCTTCATTAGGATCTCGAGTGTTGATGGTGAATTTCCTTAGGACTAAGTCCCAACTCTAAAGTGGCGAAGGTTGGTTCTCCTATTGTAATATCTTTCGATTCGTTGTTTTTGTGAAGCCATTCGAACGAGTGCAGCTTCTCGTTTTTCATACAATAATTCGAGGCTAGTATTCATAGCCTCGTGATTTGATTCTTCCGTTGTATGTCGAAACCTGGTGCTAGGTTCCCCGACTTCGAATGGGATCAAGGCTTCGGAGCCACATACTAAGGAAAACGGAGTTTCTCCTGTACTGGACTTCAATGTTGTCCGATATGCCCAAAGGACCTCGGGTAGAATTTCTCTCCATTTCCCTTTAGCTTCATTCAACCTTTTCTTCAGGTTTTGGATGATAGTCTTGTTCGTTGATTCAACCTGACCGTTCCTACTAGGATGATATGGTGTTGAAAATATCATTTTTATTTTATGGTCTTCGAGGAATTTCGTCACCTTGCTGCCGATAAATTATTTTCCATTATCACACACTATTTCGGCAGGTATCTCAAATCGACATACGATGTGATCTCAAATGAAGTCTATGACTTCTTTCTCTCGTAATTTCTCGAACGCCTGTGCTTCAACCCATTTAGAGAAATATTCAGTCATAAATAAGATGAACTTAACTTTACCTGGGGCCGATGGTAGAGGACCGGCGACGTCCATCCCTCATTTCATGAATGGCCATGGGGATAGGACCAAGTGAAGTTGTTCTCCGAGCGGGTGCAAACCTTTGACATTTGTCACATTTTCGAACAAACTCCTTAGAGTCTTTTTCCATGCTATCCTAGTAGTATCCCGGTCTAATCACTTTGTGAATCAGTGATTCGGCGCCGGAGTGGTTCCCATAAGTGTCTTCATGGACCTCTCGTAAAACATAATCGGTGTCACCTGGTGTTGATACCCAATTTTTCCTCAAATTATTTTTAACTTGCATATATGCCTTAAAAATAATGCTTTCATAGCAATTGGTATTTTTCTATAATTTTTTCATATTTTTATTAATTTATTTTTAATTTATCCAGTATTTTATTTCTAATAATCAATTACAAAGTTGCATTACAAATAATTTCAAAAGCATTTCTTGATTTAATTTATTATTTAGGGTCCTATTAAGACCAAATTATTTTACAATCAGCCAAATTGGCACTATTTGGCTATAACCGCAATAGCTTTGCAATAATGGCCTAATTATATGTTTTATGCCATTTTTACTCAGCAATTAGTCATTTGTATTTTTAAATACTCTTTAATCATTTCAATTTAATTTATTAAGCATCAATTTTATTTATTATAATTATTAACTATTTTTATAAATTATTTATCTATCTTTTATAGGTATTTAACAATTAGCCACTTTTAATTTTAATCCTAGCCTAATTAATACGGACCCCTACCCATTTAATTAGCCCAATAACCTAAGCCCAGTCTTTACAAAATAACAGGCCCAAACCTCAAAGCCACCTGACCCAATTCCCTTTAATCTGGATCGTTGATCATTTTTTATCAATGGACCAGATTAATCCTTACCAAATTAAGACCTAAGACTACCCCCCCCCCTTTCATTTCCCCCATTCACTTCTCACTCGTCTCTCTATCTCCCTCTAGCTGGTTCTCTCTAGAACCCTCCCCGCTGTTCGGGCTTTGTTTCTCTTCTCCGGCCACCTCCCTTGCCGGAAACCATGGGGTTCTCATCCCTCATCAACCCTAAGGCTCCGCCTTTTATGTTTGTGTCACTCATCAGGGTTTTCAAGCGACCCTGAGGCTGTAACTCCCACCTATGGCCTTTCACGGCATCCTCCGACCATCTACGACTGTACGAGTAAGATTTCTTCATCTCCGGCTAGGACCAGTGGTTCTTTAGCCGATTCTCCTTCTCTTTGGATTATCTCTATGAAACCCTAACTATCAGTCTCTGATTTTCATAGATCTATAACAGATCTTGGCTTATTCCGATCTATTTTTAGTGTTTTCAAAAGGGTTCTCCGATTTTTATGAAGTGACTCTTCATCTTCAAACTAGGGTTTTCAAACCTCTTTTCAAAAATGATTTCCTTTCAGATTTTAAGTATTATCTCATGATTTTCGTTATGTTTAAGCTTTATTTGAGCTTTTTCCCTTTATGTCTGAGTTATTTCGTTAAAAACCCCCAAAGTCTTGGCTTTAATCTGTGGCTCCGATTTTGTTTTCGATAATAGGTTTACCTATTCTATTATGTGATTTCGTGATGTTTTACCCCATATTGCTTGTTAGGGTTTCTGGTTACTATTACCATGCTTAATCTGTGATTCATCTCCATTCATTGTTTATCGATACCTCTAAATCTTCGCCTTTCCTGCTTGTATTATGCTTATTCAGTGATTCATGTCATTGTCCTATGTAAACCCCTAATTCCGTGTGATTTTACACTGTTTTAATCACTAGGGTTTCTGACTCTCTCCTATTATGTGTTTACTTTGTATAACCTATGCTAATTCTTAAATCAGTACTATTCCTATTTTAAATCCCTAATTTCTTGTGATTGATTTCCCGCTAATTGATTTCCTGTGATAATCTTTATGACTATTAGTTATTTCTTGCTTTCTTATTATCAATTGATTCTTACAGTAGTGCTTTAATGAACCTGCCCCCAATTCCCTGCTCTGTGCTTACTATGTATGAAATCTTTCCTTATTTGCTATGCATGATTCCTTTCCTTACTTGTAACCTTTTCTTACCGTTTGAGAGTTAACTCCCTTAATTAAGGAAGTACCCATACTATTCTGATATTGATTGATTATGAATCCCTTTGATTACTGCCCGACTTTGGTTTGCACCTTATTTACTACTATTTTCAAAGCTATATATACCCAGGTCTCTTATTTTCCAAAGACACGAACAATACACTGTTCTGAACTCTCTCACACACATATACATTCTCTCTTGTTATTCTTGTTGTTTACTTGCTATTCTCAGTCGGCTGCAAGCCAAGACTGAGCAACTATACACTCTACTGCTTTGCACTCTACTGTTCCTCACTCTACTGCTCCTCACTCTGCACTTACTCTCTCATTTAACTGGTATGTTTTCAGTTTAACTTAAAGCTTCAAAACAACATGTTTCTTTTGGTATTACAGTTCCTTTTATTTCTACTATACTTTTACTTATGGTTCTGTTGTGTACCCTGTATTTAGCATGTCTACTTTCACTTTACTAGTATGATTATTAAGTTGTCCTATCCTTCCTTAGATTCAGCATGTTATCTCTCATGGCACACCCCTCAATCTAATTCTGTTAGTTTCTGGCCTGAACCTCTTTATGAAGAAACTGTTTATGTGGTTTTTAAGTGATGTAATACCTTAGTACTTCTCTGGTGATAACTTGTATACAAATCTATACCTATATGTGTCATACTTGTCCCCTACCCCGCAGTTCCTGCTTGTGAGTGTTAAACTGATTTGGTTCTTGTTTCTTGCCCTATGTGTACTGTTCTGATCCTGAGACTCTGTTGTCTTACCCTCTTCCCTTTCAAACTGTTTTCACTAAGTAACATGCTTGTTCTTCAAAACTTATTTCAAGCAAGTTATTTTCAAAAGTATTTTCCTACTTGATCTTTTCAAAACTATGAGCACTTCCACTATACTCTTAGACATTAGGTTCTGCCCCTCTTGTAGCATTGCCTTGGGACCCTTGAGCTCCCTCTGAACTTTGGAACACAAGAGCTGGACTTTCCACACTGCACTTACTTCATCTTGGCTATGAAATCTGGGTGTGAGCATTGCCCGGGATCCTTTGAGATCATTAGGGAACTCTGACACACCTAGATCATGTGAAAGACTGTGAACATCAGTGGCATTGAGGCATTTTGGAGATTCTGGGCCTATCAGTAGGCTCCCTATAGTATAACTTCTTATTTTTCTTTATTCAGTTGTGTAATTCATGCAAATGGCCTATAATAATTATTTGTAAACAACTATTGGGGATGGATAGTGCAAAGGGAAAAGGCTAGTTATGCATGTTATAAATATTAAAGGGTAGAAACCATGCTATTAGGTTTACATTTCTTATTTGCGCAATAGAATCATGTTTAGGATCAACATGTGCAAAACATATCATGCATTAGAAATCATGCTATTTAGTCTTTATGAACACTGTTTCAGCATCTTGTTTCAGTACTGTCATTCATCACTTATAAAAATTCTGTGATAGGGTAAATAATGTTAATAATTGGTATCTTCTGCAATCATGTTTCATATTTCTATGCGCACTTAGAAATCCTGTCCCTAGGATAACACTAACAAACTGTACTTTTACATATTCTAAAATCGTGCATAATGTTGTGAGCATTTAGAAATCCTGCTTAGAATTCTGCATATGCATCATTCTGCATCCCTACCTGTGCATTAGATACCATGTTTTAGGATTTCATTCATACTCACTTAACAACACCTAGTCTAACTACTGGTGCATGTAAAAGGTATAAAACACTTCACTCAGTTTCTCTAAAACAACTGGCAACAATTCTGTGTTCTGAACAACCTAGAACAGCATGTGTAGGTAACAATTTGCAACAGTCCCTCTAACAATTCAGATAATTAGTATACATTGTCCCCCGCCTAGGCAAGTCTTAGGTAATCAGCCATAAAGAAATAAAACCAGAACTGTCCTTTGTGATTAGTGTTCAACTGTCAGCATGTTTAAAACCAGTAGGCAAGCCTGATTAAGACTTCCTCTCTGAGTTATGCAATAAATCTGTCTTTGTGTTATCACTTAGATACCATGCTTAGGATCTGAACCTGAATCTGGACCTTAACTGTGTATGAGTCATGTTGTTTATGTGTACAATGTGTGGAGGTACTTGTGCCTTTTCTCTGCTTTTCTGTGTTTCCCCCTAATTGCAATCCTACATGTTCTTATCTGCCGCCTTAGTATTTTTCCTTCAAACCTGAGGGTCTGCCTAGAACATCCTTTATAGGATCGAAGTCCTAAATTCCTCCGGGACTGATAGGAAGGGACGGGTAATAGCATGCAATAGAGTTTGTAACCAACACGCGCTTTAATAACCTTCATGGGGTAGGAAAGGGTAGAATATAGATATGATGACCGGTACGCTAATACCACGTGTAGCTCCTCTTTGAGGAGTGATTACCGGTATTGTACTGATGTGATCCATATTATTATAACCCTACGATACCCTTTATATGCTTAGATCGTAATCCTTTCAAAATCTAACCTTCTTTTCTATTTTCAAACATCTGCATGCTTAAGACTTAAATCCCCCCCTTATTTGAGCCTTTATTTGTTTGTTTGCTAAGCCGTACAAATTCACAAAAGTTGTTTGGCCGGGAACCACACTTGTGGATCCTGAGGGGTGCCTAACACCTTCCCCTTAGGATAATTTCAAGTACTTACCTTATCTCTGGTTAACAACGTAGTTGTAAATGAACCCCTTTGGTGTCCTAACGCACCTTTAAAAATCGTTAGGTGGTGACTCTCAAAAACACAAATCCCTTTCCCAAAAGGAAAGAGTTGTCCCAACTGAATGTCATAAACCCGATCTCCGCGAGGAAAGAGGGGGGCGCGACACCTGGTCCTAAACATACTGCCAGTGGTCCATCGAATGTCCTTCTGTATAACGTTCCATCTCCGGCCAACGTGAATCGAGCAACTTTGGTTCGTAGAGTTTGAGTAACAATTAAACTTATATTATGATTTTAAGAATACATGATTTAATCTAGAACCAATTGATAAACAAAGAACTAAATAAATAAATTGAATAGAAAAATAAATCAAACTAGTATTATGACAATGTTTTCGACCTCGATTCGAGATGGTCTCGAGGTTGCATGATAGGAACAGTAAAGAATGGAATAAACAATATTGAACAGTAATGGATAGTAAGTGAAACAGAGAGCAGCGCATGTATTCTTTATCAGTGAATAATGATCCCCTTACAAATGAATGGGATACCTCTTTATATAATATGAGAATTCTAAATAAGGTATAATTCTAATAATGGAAGTAAATCTCACGATTGGCGTCAATAACCGCTTGATTCGATCTTTCTTGGAATTCCCGTTGTGATCTTCGACCGGTTGCTAATATCTCGTCGTTCTGTTACTATACCTCACTCGAAGTCAGTCACGCTCGGTCTCGATCTTCAGCGAGCACTTTGAATTCCCAGCTAAATATTTTATCTTCGAACTCTGACTTGGTCCATTACGAGCTTACCTTCGAGGCAGCTCTCATACTTATGAAATCGGGTATGTCCAATTTCGACCGTATACACATGAATATTCACCTTTAAATTTTACTAACAATTGATATTTTATCGGAAATGTGTTGAAGATTTGTACATATGTTACATGATATTTTCATACCATTTTATTTTATTATTTTCTATACAGCAAAAGAAAAAGTCAATATGCCTTCGAATACTAAATACATTGTTACACATGTATTAAGAAAATTACCTAAAACAATCAGACAACTTTATAATAGTATCCCTCTATAACAGTCATTCATTATAAAAGATAAGTTTTTTATAATCGATTTTTATTTTATGTTATATTATATGTTCTTTATAACAATATCTCACTAAAGCAGCCAACAAATATCGAAACAGCAAAGACTATTATTGAGAGGTTTGACTATATACCAAACTCATGAAGTCCAAGCGTGTAGGTTGTCAATAGAGGCGGACTATGTATGAAGCAGATGGGTCACCAGAACCTATTAACCTCACAACATTCTAGATATATATGTATTTATATGAGAAAATTGTCACATATTTACTTGGAACTTTTAAGATCAAAAATTGGTTAAGCAAATTGTTTATGTACTCCCGCTACCTTCAAATTCTGGTTCCGCCTCTATCGACCTCAAAACCTATTGTTACATAATCTAAAATTTGAACTACATCATAATCGTGCATTTGATGTGTCAGATATGTACAAAAATTAGGATTCGTAATGTTATCATCATATGAATTCTCCAAAGAAAAAAAGAATTGAAAATTAAAAGGCTGAGATTTATTCATAGAGACTTGTTTGTTATGTAGCTGGAATTCAGTGTGTTCCCATAGAATTGTCATGAGAATGTCCAAAGCCGCAAATGAAAGGGCAACGAATTCCTTATTTTGGCTTTTCATTCTCTTCTAACTTCTCTTCAAAATTCAGTTTTATTTTAAGATAAACAGTTGTGGCTATATTTCTTTTTTGGCTCTTGAAAAGGACAATACTTAAACGAGTAACATTATAGGGAATTCGCTTTCATGAAAATGCTGCATTTGTACGTTTTCCAAATAAGGGTGAACTATGAAAGAAAAATTGATATTATTAAAGTAAACTTTAATTTCGACATGTATTACTAATTAATGATGCATAAATTGATTTTTAAAAAGAGTCTATAAACGTCAAAAAATAAATATTCGACATTACGAAAGTTCTATTTATTGAATCCGATAAAATTAAATCCCCTTTTAGAATTGAAAAACAAAATTTGCTCGCAATTACGAATATTTAGACAATAACGAAATTTACTTCTTTTTTTGAATACAAAGAATAAAATATTAAAGAGACGTGCAAACTATTAACTAAATGAAATGACACTTAATATAGCCTTAAGGAAATCGCACTCCTCTTAATGACTTAATTTTTTAGCTAATGATGAAAGAGAATTTGGATTTTCTACACATAAAGGAACTAGACTTGGAGGTGGCTTTTGTATTGTATGAATGCGTCAAACGTCCTTCGACAAATAGATACTCACATGCTAAATAAAATTAATAAGCCGTGTAATAGGCGATCATTGGTTTAATAAGAGTATGGTTCAGACCGATGTGTTTTTCATGGCACCAGCTACTTCTCAGGCAGGGGAGGAGTTCAGACTCCTGTTATTCATATGTCAGAGTCCATGATTATCAGACACTAAAAGTTCTACCAACTGGGATGGTTCGACCTATTATTGCCACACAGTTCGAAATAGCCCTCGACTTTTGCGGTGCATCTTCAAAGGATCCCTGGATTTCTTGGACCGTTGCCATAAGATTCGCGTGGTTCGGTGACACTTGAGTCAGCCGCTGGATCAAATCCTTCCTACCTATGCGACATTCAATCAAGCCAATAAATACAAATATGATTAAGGGAAAAGCATCTCAATTTCAAAACAATATTGTATTTAAGACAAGTTATATCTATATTATAAGTAGACCTATCATCTACGTCATCGTCTTTAACACTGTGAATTAGCATCAGCATTTTGACTTTTGTGTTTACTTTTTAGAGAGTTAATCTTAGGTTCCATTTTAAAGAACAATGTGCACAGTTGAAAGGCAGTTGTATTTGAACAAGTTTCACTGAAGTTTTGAGAATACAACAACAATATATTCGTTGAAGTCTCATAAGTGAAGTCTAGTGTATACGCAAACCTTACTTTTATTTAGTGAAAATATAAAAATTATTTCTGATAAATCCTTGGCTAAAAAAAGAAAGCATCATCACAACAATTTAAAAAAGAAAATACGGCTAAGAAAAATTCATGTAAAGAGAAGCACTAATCACAACCAGAAAATACGATAACAAAAAAAAAGATAATAATAGATAGAATTAGAAATTTCATTAAAGTGTGAGAATGAATATAATAAAACCGACTAAGCAATTTTATATTTGCTGTTAAACATATTTTCAAATAAATAGAAGAAAATAAAAAACAGAAGCCAAAATACAAGTGGTCAGGCTGTTTCTGATTGGACCATGTTCAACTTAAAATTACTTTCCAAAACCAACTTGGAAACATTATTGTTTCTCAAAACAGCAAATCAACGCATTTTCCTCCGATCCTCTCTCTCATTCCTACTTTTGCGTGTATAAATAGTTGTACAAATCTCACTTTCAAATCTAGTGTCAGCTCAACTTTTTCCTAGTTGCTACAGAGGAAAAAAAAAGTTTTACATCTTTCTCAGAGAAAATCAAGTTTCTGAATCTTGAAAAGCCAAAATTTGGAGCTTTTGAACACCAACGTGTAAACCCATAATTACTCCTTTTTGAACATTCATGTCTCTTGAATCTTCTTGATTTTCCACTAGAAATGTCTGTATAGTTCCTTTTATAGAAAGTGTTGTGTTTTGTGTATGTCTTTTTCTCTTTTATAGAAATGTCTGTTTGCACAGGGAGCTAATATTTTAAGTTTATGGGTTCGAAATTCTAAGCAATTTAAGTTATTGGGTTCTAAATTATTAAATTGTAAATAATCCATGAATTGTTCGAAACAAATACAGAATTTGAATCAAAGTTACTGGGTTTGTCGAACCCGTGCCAGAACAACACTGGCTCCGCCCATGTGTCTGCCTGTGTGTGTGAGAGAGAGATAACTCCATAATTCTCGAATCTGCAAATTCGGATCTGAATTTGCAACTTTCCTCTAAAAAGTTGAAAGTTTTCAACATCTTTCATTTGTCACCAATCCATTACTTTTTACATTAAATATAGTTGTTATATTTTCTCCTTGTTTGGTTTCTCAATTTCAACCCAATTTCAAATCTGGTTTCTGATTCTGAGTTATCACTCATTTTCCCTTTCTTTTTATATATTGGTCTTTTATTTGTTCATTGCAAGTGTGTAATTTTGCACATTGCATGTATTATATGTATGTATGTATGTAGAAATAGCAAACTAGAACTAATTAATTGGATTTTCTGATTTTATTTATTTATATTACATTTTGCTATGTAGGTTTTTGTGGGGATTTAAATAAAAGATGAAGAATTCTATATCAGAACAGAGTTTTTACATAGAGAGTGAGGAAGAGGATGATGAACAAGAGAAGCATGAGAATGAAGAAGAAGGGAATGAATCTGATTTTTCCAATTACTCGAATGAAAATGATGACGAAAATAATCGCCAGCAGAGCAAACCTAATTCCTTAACCTCTGCTTGGCCTCAGAGTTACAGGTATTTATATATTCACCTTTTCATTGAATTGTTTGAATTTCATTAGAATTTAACTTCATAAGCACATTGTTAGATTTCGGTTTAGTATGCGAGTTAATGTTGATGTAAGCCTGTGAATTAAGGTCCCAAATTGTAATAATTTTTGTAGGCAATCTATGGATATGTTCAGTAATGTACAATCTCCAAGTCTTAACTTTTTGGGAACGCCTTCATTATCTCGCCTAGGGAGCTCATTCTTGGGCTCGTCACTCATTAGAAGACACACTCCTGAGATATTGCCCTCTCTTCAGAAGCCTCTGATACCGTCAGCAGAAGAAGAAAAAGTAGCTCACCGACGTAGTTCTCATGGTTTGCTGCCTCCCATACACCCTAGGAAGTCTTCGATGAAGAAAATTCCTGAACCCTCCAAGGATGCACATGGACTTACCATGTCTCGCCAAAGCTCCTACGGCCAAGCTGTGGTAAATGGTAAGTTCTCTCAGTATATACGTACTTTCATGTGGAAGTTTCTGTTTTCACACGTTCTTTCTAGGATCGGGTCTTATATTAGGGGTCTAGGAGTGGTTGTACTTCTCAATCCAATTTATTCAGCCTTTTCCTTCTTTGGTTGGTTTCATACAGGAATGAATGTTCTCTGTGGGGTAGGAATCCTTTCTACTCCTTATGCTATGAAGGAAGGTGGATGGTCTGGACTTTCAATATTATTCATTTTTGGTGTGCTTTCTTTCTATACTGGCATTCTCCTGAGATCCTGCTTGGATAGCCAACCTGGGCTCGAAACGTACCCCGACATTGGCCAGGCTGCCTTTGGTACACCCGGACGTATTTTTATATCAGTAAGTTCCATTGCTTTAACTTGTCTTTCATTCTGAAGGAACATTTCTGGGGGCAAGTTCTGACTGTATTCTGCGTCTAGGTCGTTTGATAGCTTTAGAGATGTTTCCACACCATTACGTTCCAGTAACTTTAGAAACTACTCTTTGAAGGGAAATACGATCTTCATTTGGTAAATAGCCGTGTAGTATTATTGACTAGAGTAGAAACATGTTGCTTATATAAATACTGAGATTAGATATTTCTATTGTATTCTTTTGGCTGAATAACTTATGTCTTATATACGTTCAACATTTCTGGTTCCTGATACTGACTCTTTTTTATATTGTTGTATTTTTGTGGATGCAGATAATATTATATGTGGAACTATACGTAAGTTCTTCTAACCTAAAAATTGGTCCTTTGTGTTTTTCCTAACAAACAGTATGAGTTACATTTTTAATATCTAAGTGTCTTGCCACCATCTTGATTTATGCTTCATTTCCAAATTATTTGGTATTTACGCTTTCTTATTCTAATCTTTTTATCCTTCACTCGCAGTTCTCTTGTATTGAATACATAATCTTGGAGGGCGATAACTTGTCTGCTATATTTCCAAATGCCCATTTAAGTCTGGGTGGCTTTGAGTTAGATGCTCGCCATCTTTTTGTTTTCCTAGCAACCCTGGCTGTTCTTCCTACTGTTTGGCTGCGGGACCTCAGCGTTCTAAGTTATATCTCAGGTGAGTGACTAACTTCATACTACAAGAGATAGCTTCATCACTGAACTGCCAAAATTATAAGGTGATACAATTGTTAGACGATGATACATGAAACAGTGATACCATAGTCCTACAAGAAAAATGCAAATATGTTGGTACTTGGTGTGCATGTATATAAATTTCTTGTACTCCTGAAAAAGAAGTTCACAGAATTCTTGGAAACCATTGTCGCTGAAGTTTTTACATGCTTTTTTAAGTGATAACCATGATGCTGAAATAAATGACTGTAATTTTCAGTTGGAGGAGTTGTTGCTTCTGTTTTGGTGGTTCTTTGCTTGTACTGGGCTGGCTTGGTGGATCATGTAGGCTTTGAAAGCAAAGGGACTGTCCTTAATCTATCTACTCTTCCTGTTGCTATTGGACTTTATGGATTTTGTTACTCTGGGCATGCGGTCTTTCCCAATATATATACATCCCTGGCTGATCGTAGTCAATTTCCTGCAGTCCTCTTGACCTGGTAATTGTTTCACCAGATTCTTAGAAAATGATGCTGTGTATCCCTGGAGTTTGTTTTTATATCCTGTTTTTCCTTATAATTTCGCAAACTTTGGTTTAATTTGGATGCAGTTTTGGTATGGTGACTCTGTTGTATGGTGGAACAGCTGTGATGGGATACCTAATGTTTGGGGACTCAGCTGATTCCCAGTTTACTCTAAATTTGCCCAAAGGTTTAATAGCTTCTAAGGTTGCTGTGTGGACGACTGTAAGTAAAACTAACCTTCTGATTGTGTTTTTCTACTACTGTTTGAAGATGATGTATTTATAACTTGTCTCCTTCTTTTGCAGGTTGTTAATCCTTTCACAAAATATCCTTTACATGATGGTTACATTTATCACCATTCTGGTCCTCGGCTAGTATGTAAAAAAAATGTGATACTTAAACAAGACAAGAATGCTACTTTTTCCTGTTCTGCTACATTAGTCTTAGTCATCAGCTAGAATTTAATTAAGGCACTTCTTGTTCAAAAGATTGTGTTTGATTTAGCATGCAATTGTTCTAACAGCCAGAATTTCTTGTGATTGAAAAAGAAAAGAAAATATTCTTCCTTAATTTGAAACACATATGCTTTAACATTGTCTCCTGTGGCAATGAGTTTGGAGGAATTGTTGCCGTCAAAGCACGCCAAATCTCACGTGTACCCGATCCTCATTAGAACTGCATTGGCATTCTCCACATTAGTGGTTGGTCTTTCTGTTCCCTTTTTTGGTGAGTTTCCCTGCTATGACTCCACTTATTGTTATCGTTCTGAGCACATTTGCCTTTGATCCCATTAACCCCTCAGAACAGTAAATGGCTAACTTATGGTTATTGCATGCTTCAGACGGTTTCATTTCCAACTAGATGTACCTTCTCTTTGTAGCATTACATACATTAAGCATTAGTATTTGTCCTGCAGGTTTGGTGATGGCATTGATTGGATCTTTACTTACAATGCTAGTGGTGAGTCCTTCTATGCCTTCTCTTAAGTTTTTTTCTTTTTGCTATTTATCAATCATAAATTTGTACTAATGGAAGCTCTAATGCCAGACTCTGATACTACCTTGTGTTTGCTTCCTGAGAATCTTGAAGGGAAAAACAAGTCGCCTTCAGGTATAGAGAAGTTTCGGCACTCACTTTTATCTGATTGCATCTGGACATATAATACAGCCCATACCCCTTCTCTTTTCTCTTTTTTAATTGTTAGTCGCCCAAATGGATCAGAAGCCTCTTTGTGTTGTAGTCCTTCATTTACTCTTTATAACAACTCGACTACCTAATTATACTTCGTTACGTTTTATTGATCAATGGAAAAATTAAACACCACATCTTAGGCCAAAAACAAAGCCATTGTGACAATATGCACAGAACTGTAAGACATCATGAGAAGTTGGGAATTTGTTAGCATCTTAATACTTAACCATGCTGCTAGTAGTATTCACTTGTAACGGAACTTCTTCTCTTATCCTTTTCTATGCAGGTTTCGCTATGTGTTCTTATTATCATAGTAGGTACTATATCAGCAGTTATCGGGTCCTATTCAGCTGTCTCCAATATCATCCAGAGTTTGAGCTGAATTTTGGTAATACCGACGATGGCATTAGATGTTTTTGAGCTTAGACTACACTAGTTTCTAATTATAAGGACTACACAAGTTTCCATTTTCTTGGAAGAGAATACATAGCCCATTTTCGGGCTTGTGATTTTGGTGATATTTCTTTTTTTTCTTCTTCTTCTTTGTTTTTACATCTGCATTGATTTTAGAGAACAAATGCACTTCCATTTGATTGAAAGTTTTCTTTCCTAGACTTTCCAGAATATTATGTAGAGGGGATGAATCCAATTTTAGCTCAAAGTTATATTGCAAAACATATTTCTCCATTCAAAGCCTTTCTTTTATTTTGTTCTTACATGTTGCTTCAGTCTTGGAATCTTATACTGAATATGTTAGGAAGAGATATTCTGGTAGAAAGGGTTTTGAACCTCAGAATAGGATAGATATTCCTTTGTTCGTGGCGTAGAAGCAATTTATTTGGTTTTACAACTTCCCAATGTCATTTCTAATATCTCTGTTGCAGAGTAATGATGGTTAACTAGCACATAAAGCAAATAGAGAAGAGGAAAAAATATAAGGATTTAATGAGGTTCGACCAAACCAACGTCCCTGGGTATATAGAGTTTTTCCGTTTACGAAAGAGAACGTTACAAAAGATAGGTAATTACAAACCCCCTTTATATATTCTAATTACTTCTCAAACCTACAAAATCAATGGACCAAAAGATATATAAGAAAACTTGACAGAAGTCGGATTAGTAATTGCATGCCACTTTTGGATCGTGCTAGAATCACGTTGCTTTCAGAACTTCTGCTGCTATCCTGCCGTAACTGTGCTCGAATTGCGGCAACTCTAAAGTTCCACCATGATTTCGCCGTGATTGAATTGGTGCCATAACCAACCCTGACTTTCTTTCGGATCCACAAAATTCAAAACACAAAGTCAACATACCTTTTGATTTGGCCTCAATTATCTCCATCAACAAGGACAACACTCTCTACTTTTAACTCTTTCAAGGGCAGTGCCAACGAGACCACAACGGAATACATAGCAGCAAACAGAGAACACTGTCTGTAATGTTCATTAAATCGCACCCAAGTCCCTCTCTTTCATGTCCGTTGACGAGCACAAAACATGACACGATTCGCTAGCGGGAGATATATCGTCTCCACATGGATTGAATTTAAATAATCTTCTATGCAATTTCTGGCTTAAACGCTATTCATGATAATTAACACTTTGATTGGAATGATTATGAACTAAAATTAACTATTAAAACTAAAGCAATTAACAATTGATCACAAAAAATAAGAGTTGAGCAACATATAACTAATCAATGGGAGAAATAAGGGTCACGACAGGATAGGTGCAAGATAGCTATTCGGGATCTAAGTCTAGTTAAATTTACTTCTAATGTTCTAATGATTCTCACAAATTCACTCGATGATTAGTTTAATCGTATAGTAAAGACTCCTCTTTCGATTAAATCTTAACTCTACAAGGTAAACTACTATAAAGCATTGTGAAGGTATACAAAAACACGTTAATGGACTAGTCTTTAGGTAAACATCTCTCGAATATTCTTCTAACTTGGTCTAGTCAACAATTCAAAAAGCTCGTTAGATTACTAGGAGGAATCGATAAATTAAATGTTATCGCCTCTGTGTTAAAACTCAGAAAATCAGAAGAACTGTTAGAAGAAACAGAAAA
>ML394649.1:0-20861 GCA_005239525.1 Nicotiana knightiana
CAATTCCTATATTACTTGTCGACCACGTACACTTGTGTGTGCATTGGGAAATCAACCAACAATAGGCTTATCTCACCAATGGTGGACCTTTGAGATCCATCGAAAGCTTTCACATTGATTGCTTCATCCTTTATCTCATGCATCCCTTTACCCAATTTCTTGAGCGTTATCAACGGACAGATGTTAAGACTGGATCCCCCATCGATCAGGATTCTGGTGATGAAATAATCTTCGCATTGAACAGTGATGTGCAGTGCTTTGTTGTGACCCAACTCTTCAGGAGGCAGTTCGTCCTCATGGAAAGTGAACTTGTGACTCTCCAACACTTGGCCTGCCATATTAGCCATTTCTCCACAAGTGATGTTGTTTGGCACATAGGCTTCATTCAACACCTTCAATAAAGCATTCATGTGCATCTCGGAATTCTGCAGCAAAGAGAGGATGGATATTTGCGCGGGCGTTTTGTTCAGTTGGTCGATGACCGAATACTTCTTGGCCTGTACTTTCCTCCAAAGGTCGTTCGGACCTGTCTCAATAATGGGAGGCCGATTGGAAGCCTGCTTGCTGGATTCAGCCAGATGTTCAGGGGTATAGACTCTACCAGTTCTTTTCATACCCTGCGCTGCAACAGCTTCTTCAGTCTTGACTTTGCCTTTCTTTCTCGCCTCGGCTGTATAGTCCCATGGTACAGCATTTGTATAGAAAGGTGGCATGGTCAATACACCGCCGTGATTGGCGCAGATACCCTCACTTCGAATGGAACATGTGTTTTGGGTGGCAAGACTGCAACCTCAAATGGTGCGGGTGCATTTGCTGGAGACACGAACTCAACTTCAATCGATACTGATGTCTTTGAAGGTGACGCTGCTTCAAACTCAAGAGGCATGGACATATTTACCTCAGCATCCTCAGTTGGTTGAATCTGGACTATGATCGGGTAAAGAGTGACTGTAGGTTTCTTTGGATCATCGCCTTATGCGATCAACCCGATTGATCCCTCAGGGTCCCAGTCATCTTCTATTTCAATCAAGTGGATGCCTCCACCCTTATGGTCCAGAAGAGGATTGTTGCGGACATTTGGAAACGATGACCTTGTTGTCAATCAGGGATTGTATCTTGTCCTTCAAAGAGCGGCATTCATCGATGGTGTGCCCTTTCATGCTGGAGTGGTATGCACAGGACTTGTTTGGGTTGACCCATTGAGAAGGATTCTCAGGGGTTGCATCAGGGATAAGGGTGACATAACCAGCAGCTTTGAGCTTCTCATACAGCTGGTCGATGGGTTCAGTGATGGCGGGATACTATTTTGGAGGTCTGCGATCAAAATTAGGACGAGTTCTAGGGAAGTTTTGACGGGTAGGGAGTGATTGGTAATGATATGGTTGGGAATTGTAAGTGTGGTAGACAGGAGCCGGTTGTGAATATCTGGATGAAGCAGGTTTATATGTCGGTGGTGGAGGTGATTGATAAGTTGGTGGTGGAGGTGATTGATAAGTGGGTGGTGGAGCTTGGTATGAGGGTGCTTGGTAATTTGGGGTTGGTTGATATGTGAGTGGAGGTGTTGGGTAAGTTTGATATTTGAGTGGGGATTTGGTTCTTTGTGCAACCATCACGGCTCCCGCGTCTCTTTTCTTTGACACACCACCAGACTGCAAAGCCTTGTTTGTAGCTTGCAAGGTATCAAAATTTGTGACCATACCGCTCTTGATACCTTCTTCAATCCATTCACCTAATTTGATAATGTCGGAGAACTTGTGGTTCTCAATCATCATCAGCCGTTCATAGTACTACGGGTCCTAGGCCCGGACAAAGAACTTGTTCATCTGCTCCTCTTCTAAGGCGGGTCTGACCTTAGCAGCTTCGGACCTCCAGCGAGTAGCATACTCGTGAAACGTCTCTGTGGGTTTCTTCTTTAAATTCTGGATATAGAACACATCTGGGGCATTCTCTGTGTTGAACCTGAATTTGTTCATAAAGTCAGATGCCATGCTCACCCAATTCGACCATTTCGTGGGATCTTGGTTGATGTACCAAGACAACGCATCTCCTTTCAAGCTCCTCATGAACAGCTTCATGCGGATACTTTCATCCTTCCCTACTCCAACCAGCTTGTCACAATAAGTTCTCAGATGGACCCTTGGATCACTTGTACCATCAAACATTTCAAACTTAGGAGGTTTGTATCACTTGGGCAGTTCGACATCGGGCTGTATGCAGAGGTCTTCATAGTTCAACCCTTCGACTCCCTTGATTCCCTTGATGCCTTGAACCCGGCTGGTCAGCTTCCTAAGTTCCTCGACCAAGTTCTTGATAAGCAGGTCCTTTTCGTCAGACTCAGGTGTGTATGTGTTAGGAGGAGTGGAGTGTGTCATGGTCTCCACGTAAATGGGATTGTTATGGTGGCCTGGCGCATGAGTGTGGAAATGGTCATTTGTGGAGTTCTAAGGTTCTGGGATAAGAAGTGGAGTGTTATTTGAAGTATGGCAGGCATTGCATTGTGCTGGAACAATTTGGTTCTTTGGTGGGGTGTTGTGATAATGAGTTGATGGATGATTTTGCTGCTTTGGGATGTTTTGAGGAAGTGTAGGATTCTGGATGTTGACGTCTGGGACGTTGAGGGAGAATGACAGGTTTTCCAGATTCCGAACTTGATCAAGCTCTTCTTGAAACTTTGACAACTTCCGTTCCAGCTGCGACACGGTTTCATTCTAAATCCGAATACCCTGGCCAGCAGTGGCCTCTACCCGTTCAAACACATTCTCATTTATGTTGTTTCCTGAATCTTCCATTTTCTTTTTGTCTTTGTTCTTGCCTTTGGGAGGACTAAAAGGAGGAGAGGGTGGAGGGCCCCTAGATCTTGTAAGATAGGATGATGATGCCAGAGTGCATGAACTAACCTTTGGGGAGGGGAATAAATAAATAAAGAAGAAAAAAAACCAAAAGGTAGCCAAGTCAGTGAGGATTATGAAAAGTATTGCGGTATTTAAACACATAGTGGGGGAATGTAAAACGCGTCCTAATTTGGGGACCTCTTTTGTGCCCGAGGCCTAGCGACAAATTGATTTGGAGAACTTAAGATGTTAAATGCCTCATTTTATTGATAAGAAAATGGACGAATCCCAAAATGACACTAAATAAACAGGAAGTAAAGGTCACTAATGGCCATCGGCCTTATTACATTGATAAAGTAAAAGAAAGACATTCATATCTACTTGGTCCCAGAAGGACCTTCCCCAGACTCGTCATTCTTGCTTCCCTCGTACAGTTTTCCCAACTCGCGAAGTCCCAGCAATAGGTATGCTCTGGCTAGATGTCCTCCTTCGGTCCCTAAAGTCTTTTGACAGTCTTCAATCCTTTTGAGAAATTTTTCCTCCAGCTCCACTATGCCTCGTTCCAAATACCCTAACCTTTTGTTGGTGCTGATAGCCATATCTTTCCATTCCTTGATCAGTTTCTTGCTAGACTCATGTATTTCGTGGTGCTCATCCTCACACTCACGGATCCTCTTACGCAGCTGGTTGTTTTTGACTTGTGCCTCGGCCTTTTCATCTATAACCCTGTGGCCCTGAATGAACCCTGGCTCGCTCAGACCACCCCAATTTTCTGCCAACCAACCAGGATAGAAAGGGGTACAACCTGCATGATATATGTCTGTCTCGATGGTGTCCTTCTCCATTACAATCTTACAGTTCCACATGTGCTGGGCTTGGCACTTGTGAGGACTATCGTCATTTTGGAAGTCAGCTCGAAGATGGATCATCTTGTTGACCCTAGTATGACTTGCTTCCTACTCGCTTGCCTCATAACTCGAAGAGGGACGTAAGGGTATGTTCCTCTTAGACCGATTAGTATTAGGAATGGTGCATCTCTGGAATGGGTGATGAACTCCTCTGTCAAAAACCACTCGAACATCCACTGAACTTGTTCTTCAGTCAGATTATCAAAGAGCTCGACCCATCCTTTGGCGTTCTCAGGCTGAGAAAACATGTCGGGGATGTAATTCATTTGCTTTGGATGGTGGAAAGCAATGTGGTCTTCCCAAACTCTTCGATGAATTTCTTTTCGGTATTCTCCCTTTTGGAGATGTTTCATGAGCCAAAGATGAAGTAGTAGATTGTAGCCTTCGAAGTGTCTTGCCCCTCGTTGACACTTTTCCAAGGCTCGATATATGTCTGCAATGATCATGGGCACAATGCTGAAGTTTTGCCGACCAATTCCTTCCATTAGTGTGTTGGTCACCATGGCTAGTCTAGTGTGGATTCTCTCCTTCTTTATTGGAAACACAATCAGACCCAAGAAGCAAAAAATAAAGACGAATACTCTACGATGGATGTGTCCAAGGATGTGATGGCAAACTCGTCGTGGTAGGTACGGTATGATTTGTTGTGACCATACCTTTTGTACAAGTTGTCAAAAGGGATGTATGACTTCTTTAAGCATACCAGTTCTGCATTCTTCTTCAGACCCATCATTTTGAGGAAACCTCAGCATGTGCGGTTCTCAGGCATTAGCAACCCCGGGGTTTCCCATACTAGGCCAGCCAGTCCTCTTATTTCCTCCAGCAAAGGTGTCATTTCAATGTCCCCAAAGCGGAACACGGACCTTTCACAATCCCAGAACAGGGTAGCAGCCTCTATTATCATGTTGTTAGGCTGGATTTCTAGGAGAGATGGTAGATTGCCCAAGTATTTTTTGACGAGATTTTTGTCACTAGAATGTAAATCTCCCACCAACTTAGCAATCTTGGATGGATATTGGAGACCATGCCGAATCTGGGGACTTTGTGCCTCATTTTTCTGCAAGGCAAACAAGGTTACGCCCTTAACCCCACCAGACTCGACTATTTAATATCAACAATTAGCATAAAGCATTTAATTCTCCAAATAAATGCACGGAACGTGATGATTTCTGTTTGGTTTTAGAGAAACCCAGTGGACTTTTGGATTCTTAAAAGCTATCGTGGGGACCATACTTTAGCCTGGCTAAGTTTGACCATGATGCATGCAATAACATGACGGAGCAAGTTTTCTATGGGGTTTTAGATTGGTACCCTCAAGCGGACAACTCAAGAGGGAAAGGCACGGAACCGTCGACTGCACCGCTGATCGACTAGTTTTACCGCAAAATAATCCTTTTTGAATTTAGGGGGAAATAATATAGGAAGAGCGCAACCACTCATCAAGCATTGCTATAGTATTTTGTTTGGCACGAGTGGAGTATGAATGCTGAGCATGGTCATGCAATAATAAATGAGCATTAAAAACATGTTGTCATGTATTTTCACGTTAGGAAAGCGGTACATATAACAGTTATGATTTAAGCGGTTACAAAGGAAAACAAAGAAACATGCCAGTTTCACTTTTTTGGAAAATATTCGAAAAACAATTAATTGCACATAGCGGGGGGAAAGGAAAGGGTGCAAAGTATCAAACAAAGCATACTCGGGCAAATTCACAAAGCGATTTATAATGGTAAAAGCCTATAATCCCCAGCAGATTCGCCATGCTGTCACGCCCCCTCTTTCCTCGCGGAGATCGGGTTTATGACATTCGGTTGAGACAACTCTTTCCCTTTGGGAAAGGGGTTTGTGTTTTTTTAGAGTCGACACCTAATGATTTTTAAAGGTGTGTTAGGACACCAAAGGGGTTCATTTACAACTACGTTGATAACCAAAGATAGGGTAAGGGCTTGAGATTATCCTAAGGGGATGGTGTTAGGCACCCCTCAGGATCCACAAGTGTGGTTCCCGGCCAAACAACTTTTGTGAATTTGTTACGACTTAGCAAACAAACAAATAAAGGCTCAAATAAGAGGGGATTCTTAAGCATGTAGATTTTTGAAAATAGTAAAGAAGGTTAGATTTTGAAAGGATTATGATCTAAGCATATAAATGGTATCCTAGGTTTATAATAATATGGATCACATCAATGCAATACCCTGTAATCACTCCTCGAAGAGGGGCTACACGTGGTATTAGCGCAACGGTCATCATATCCATATTCTACCCTTTCCCACCCCGTGAAAGTAACTAAATCGAGTGTTGGTCTCGACCTCTATTGTATGTTGTTACCCGTCCCTTCCTATCAGTCCCGGAGGAAATTAGGACTTCTATCCTATAAGGGATGTTCTAGGCAGACCCTCAAGTTTGAAGGAAAAATACTAAGGCGACAGATAAGAACATGTAGGACTGCAATTAGGGGGAAACACAAAAAAGAAAAGAAAAGGCACAAGTATACCTCTATAGGTAATGCAAATAAGCAGCATGACTCAAACACAGTTAAAGTCTTTGATTCAGATCCTAAAACATGGTATCTAAATGATAATAACAAAGAGGCAGATTTCCAATTTTAGCAATTTAATCACCTAAGGCTTGCCTAGGCGGGGGACAGTGTATACTAATTATCTGAATTGTTAAAAGGACTGTTGGAAATTATTACCTACACATACTGTCCTAGGTTGTTCAGAACACAGAATAGTTACCAGTTGTTTTTAGAGAAAACTGAGTGAATTTGTTTTATTCCTTTTCATGCACCAGTAGTTAGACTAGGTGTTGTTAAGCGAGTATGAATGAAATCCTAAAACATGGTATCTAATGCACAAGTAGGGATGCAGAATGATGCATATGCAGAATTCTAAGCAGGATTTTTAAATGCACAATAATTACAGCATTAAGCATGATATCAGAAGATGCAAGAGTGACAGTTTATTTTAGTGTTATCCTAGGGACAGGATTTCTAAGTGCGCATAGCAATATGAAATATGGTTGCAGAAGATACCAATTATTAACATTATTTACCCTATCACAGAATTTTCTAAGTAATGAATGACAGTACTGAAACAAGATGTTGAAACAGTGTTCATAAAGCCTAAATAGCATGATTTCTAATGCATGATATGCTTTGCACATGTTGATCCTAAACATGATTTCTATTGCGCAAATAAGGAATGTAAACCTAATAGCATGGTTTCTACCCTTTAATATTTATAGCATGCATATTTACCCCTCCCTTTCACTATCCATCCCCAAAGAGTTGCTTACAACAATTATATTACAAGCCATTTGCATGAATTACATAACTGAATAATAAAAAGAAGAAGTTATACTATAGGGAGCCTACTGACAGGCCCAGAGTCTCCAGAATGCCTCATTTCCATTCTATTCACAACCCTTCACATGATCCAGGTGTGTCAAAGTTCCCTAAGGATCTTAAGGGATCCCGGGCGGTGCTCACACCCAGAGTCATAACCAAATTGGAGTAAGTGCAGTGTGGAAAGGCCAGCTCTTGTGTGTCAAAGTTCAGAGGGAGCTCAAGGGTCCCAAGGCAATGCTCACACAAGAGGGGCAGAACCAAATGTCTAAGAGTATAGTGAGAGTGATTGACATAGTTTTGAAAAGGTTAAGTAAGAAAACAGTTTTGAAAAGGATAAGTAAGAAAACACTTTTGAAGAGGGAAACTTGAATTGAATAGTTTTATAACAAAGAAGTTTAACCACTAAAAGGGCAGGAACAACAACAAGTTCAACATCACACAAAGGATCGGGAATAGTCCAACAATCACAAGCAGGGATAATGTGATTTGAGGGAATACAGAGCATGTGAGGACAAACATGTAGCAGGCAGTACACAATCAGAAATTCCTAAGGATTCAGGGGATTAAGAGGTACAGTAGGGTATAGGATTATACTAACATAACAGGACCAAATAGTTTGGGACAGTAGGATTGACCCTAATCAAACTAATGTACAAAACATAGGCATGAAGATTCACATAGAACACGTATCAAGTACATAAAGACATGCTGCTTATGACAAATAGAGTATAACTTATCATGTGAATGGAGTTCAGGATCCTAGTTGCATGTTGGAAAAAAAAATCTAAAAGCTAATTAGAAACACAATGAATTGCAACAGTAGTAGAAACATGTTGGTTTTGGAACCGAAATCTGAATTAGAACATACCAGTGAAGATTAAGAGAATAGAACAGTAGTGTGCAGAGAAGTAGAGCAATAGGACAGTAGTGTGCAGACTAAGTAGTGTAGTAGAGTGAGTAGAGTAGTAGAGCAGTAATAAGTTACTCAGTCTTGGCTTTCAGCCGACTGAGTAGCCAGTAGTCAATAAGAAAAGCAAGCGAGAATGTGTAGGAAAGTAAGAGAGAGCGATGAGTATGCTTTTGTGTGTGTGTGTGTGTGTTCATGTGTGTGTAAAATAAGAGGCCTGGGTATATATAGCTTTGAAAACAGTAGTAAATAAGGTGCAAACCAAAGTCAGGCAGTAATCAAAGGGATTCATAATCAATCAGTATCAGAATAATATGGGTACTCCCTTAATTAAGGGAGTTAACTCTCAAACGGTAAGAAAAAGTTACAAGTAAGGAAAGGAATCATGTATAGCAAATAAGGAAAGATTTCATACATAGTAAGCACATAGTAGCGAATTGGGGGCAGGTTCATTAAAGCACTACTGTAAGAAACAATTGATAGTAATAAAGCAAGAAATAACTAATAGTCGTAAAGATTATCACAGGAAATCAATTAAAGGAAATCAATCACAGGAAATTAGGGATTCAAAATAGGAGTAGTACTGATTTAAGAATCAGCATAGGTTATACAAAGTAAACACATAATAGGAGAGAGTCAGAAACCCTAGTGATTAAAACAGGGTAAAATCACACGGAATTAGGGGTCTACATAGGACAATGACATGAATCACTGAATAAGCATAATACAAGTAGGAAAGGCGAAGATTTAGAGGTATCAATAAACAATGAATAGAGATGAATCACAGATTAAGCATGGTAATAGCAACCAGAAACCCTAACAAGCAATATGGGGTAAAACATCATGAAATCACAGAATAATCAAGACAATAGAGTGAACACAATAGAACAAATGAACATATCGTTGTGGACAAACTCAGAGCCATAGGTGAAAGATAAGACTTTAGGGTTTTTTAATGAAATAACTTAGACATGGAAAGGGGAAGCTTGAACATAACGAAAGACACACAACAATACTTAAAATTTGAAAGGGAATCATTTTTTGAAAAAGGGCTTTGAAACCCTAGTTGAAGATGAAGAGTTATCTTAGAGAAATCGAAAAATCCTTTGGGGAAAACAATAATAAAATCATAATATACATAGATCTATAACAGATCTAAAAGAAAAATCGGAAAATCTTAAGTTTTAGGGTTGTAGAGAACCTAGAGAAGAAGAAGAAAACCCAAAATCTTACCGGCTTTTAACCGGAGGGTGATAGATCTTACTCGAATGGTCATAGATGGTCGGAAAGATGTCATGAGACAAGAGATGGGAGTCTAACCGCCTCTGGTTCACTTGAGAACCCCCAAACGATGACACAAGGCGAAGGATGGAGCCATAAGGCTGGTGAGAGGTGAAACCTCCATGGTTTCCGGCGAGGAGCTAGCCGGGGAAGGGAGAGACATGGCTCAGCAGACGAAGGGTTTTGAGAGAGAGAGGAGAGGATTCAGAGAGACGATTGAGTGTAACAAATGAGAGAGGGGAAATGAGACAGGAGGTAGTCGTTTAGGGTTAAATATGGTAGGTAGAGATCTGAGTCGTTGATTTGAATTAATCAACGGCTCAGATTTAAAAGGGAGATTGGGTCGAGTAACTAAGGCATTGGGCCTGGGAGTGTTTGGGCCATTTAATTTGGTCCGGGTAAATTGGGTTTTAATTGAGAATTAAAGTGGCTAAAAATTAAATACCCATAAAATAGCTCAATAATTAACAAAATGTCTAATAATTATGAAAAAAAATGAAATTAAGGCTAAATAGATGAAATTAAGGTGATTAACTAGTATTTAAAAATATAAAATGACTGATTATCGGGTCAAAATAGCATAAAATATATAAGTAGGCTATAATTGCAAGTTATTACAATTATGGCCAAATAATGTCAATTTGGCTAATTTGAGAAATAATTAAATCCTAATAGGATAAAAAAAATGATATATTAAGCTAAAAAATATTTTTGAAATTGTTTGTAATGCATTTTATGATTAATTATTGAATATAAAGTACTGAATAAATTGGAAAAGAAATTAATAAAATATGAAAAATCATGGAAAAATACCAGTTGTTATAAAAAGCGATTTTGAAGGCACATATGAAAATTAAAAATAATTTGAGAAGAAATTGAGTATCAACATTGATCCCCAGAAATTGTAATTTGTTCCCTAAGCTCGTGTACTGTTTGATCTAATCCCTTCAGATGAGCTATTTCCCCAGCAAGAGGTCCCACCTCTGCTAGTATTTTCTGCATAATCTCTCTCAACTCATCCATGTCTGAAGATGAGTTCTCATTAACAATGTCACCATTAGACTTAGTTCCTTTCGCCATGATTGTCGGAATCTAAAAGCTCTGATATCAATGTTAACAGAATTGTTAACTACACTTGAATTCATGAGTATAACTCGAGAATTCAAGAGCTGCACAGGAGATCTATAGAGGATACTCGAGTGTTCCATCCCAGAAATGGAGGAGAAGAAGATTGATAGAAGAAGAAGAAGAACTAGAAATAGAAAATTGTAATACTTTCTTATTGATTGTAATGAGCTCAGTACAATTATTTATACTACTCGATTGGGAATGAAAATTACATCTCAGTTAGTTGAATTCCACAGACTACTCTAACTAACTTAACATTGTTTGTAACTAACTCTAATTGTTTTGTAACTAACTCTAACGACTTCAGCTGACGTGGCTTCCATAGCTTCTTCAGCTTACAATTTGTGTATCATAATTTCCCTCTTTCATAACACGTGAAAATTGTATAGTAAAATAACAATCAAGCCTTACCCTATCTGTCTAATGAATTTCACTTTCACTTTCCTTTGCGTCCTCAGTAGCCATTCTTAGCTGATGATAGCCCGACCTTAGATCAACTTTAGAGAAGACTTTAGATCCCCCCAATTCATCTAGTAAGTCCTCCACAATAGGTATAGGAAATTTGTTCTTCATAGTGGCCTTATTCAAATCCATATAATCAACACATAGTCTCCAAGTCCCATCTTTCTTCCCTACCAATACCATAGGTGCATCAAAGAGACTGCTGCTAGGTTGAATGTTTCCCTAATCTAGCATTTGTTTAACTAGAATTTCAATCACATCATTTTTAACTGATGGATATCCATAGGGTCTCTTATTGATTGGTTTAGTACTATTTGTAAAATGATTATATGGTCAAATACACCTCTAGATGTGGACAGTTGAGTAGGTTCTTCAAAAATTATTTTGAACTCATCTAGTAAAGCCAACAACTTAGGATCAAGTTCAGTCATTTCTTTAGCTTCTAGAGAATACCATTGTACTTCATTACACATGCTGGGTACTAACTGAATCATGCAAAGTTCTGAGTGATTACCTGTGATTTAGGCTAACTTCCCAGCTCCAGGACTCAAGATTTGTCTACCAGCTCCTCTCAGAACATGCCTCTTTCCTTTATAGATGAATTCCATAGTCAACTTTCTGAAATGCATCTTGATATCCCCCAATGTTAGTAGCCATTGCACCCCCAGTACTACTCCACAAGATCCCAATGGTAGGATCAAGAACTCAACTGCAAATTCTGCACCCTGTAATAGCCAAGAAATCCTGCAAACCTTGTCCATCTTCAGCAAACCATTAGTTGCAGCCACCACTTGAGGTGAAATCTGAGTGACTGGGCATCCTAGTTGCTCCACTACTACTAGATCAACGAAATTGTGAGAACTTCCTGTGTCAACCAAGATATCAAATGGTTTCTTGTAGTGATATCCAGTTACCTTCAAGGTCCTATACCCCAATGATCCATTGAGTGCATGGATGGAAATTTCTAATTGTTCTTCCATCTGTTCTGAATTATGGATCTGCAAGGCTAGTTCTTCTGGTGTTTCCTCCAGTTCTGATTGCCCCACTTCTTCTTTTTCCTCAAGTTCCATCAAATACAACTGCTTATCATTCTTGCATTTATGACCAATAGTGTACTTTTCATCACAGAAGAAACACAAACCATTTGCTCTCTTCTCATTCATTTCCTATGAACTCAAACTCCTCCTCTGAACCTTACTAGTGCTAGGATTAGGAAGGATTGGTCTATCATAACCCTTCGAATCCATGTACTTCTTTGGTGGATGAGTATAAGTGGACTGACCAGTAGTTTGTCTTATGGCTGAGAGATATGCCTCCTGCATTCTATCAGCTTTGTATACTTGTGATAGAGTTTTAGGGTTGCTGATTTTGACTGCAATATCCAGCTCAGGTTTGAGCCCCCCAATGAAGCAACTGATAGCATTCTCCTGTGATAAGCTCACCCTAGTCAAATTCCTTTCAAAGATAGCTTGATACTCCTTCATACTCCCCAACTATTTGATCTTTTTGATTTCCTCCATAAGATCATCAAAATCAGTACCAAATCTTTCAACTAAGGCCATCACATATTCATTCCAAGTAGCAGGTTGGATATATTGTTTGTATTTCATGAAGGATAGGTGCCATTGAATTGCCTCTCCTTCTAATTGTTAAATTGCAACTCCAATCCTCTTATCCATAGGTACTCTTTCCATTAGAAAGAATTGTTCAATTTTGAACAGCCAGGATTTTAGATCTTCACTTGCAAATCGCAAAAAGTCCATTCTTGACCATCGAGTAGGATTTGAATTGTAGTGGTGAGTACAATCAGGACTCCTTTCACACTGCGATCTTTCTCTTGATTGCCTCCCTCCAGATGTTCCATCGTCATTCTCGGATTGAATTTTTCCTTTTTGTTGATCCCCAGAAATTGTAATATGTTCCCTCAACTTGTCTACTGTTTGATCTAATCCCTTCAGATGAGCTACTTTCCCAGCAAGAGGTCCCACCTCTGCTAGCATTTTCTGCATAATCTCTCTCAACTCATCCATGTCTGAAGATGAGTTCTCATTAACAATGTCACCATTAGACCTAGTTTCTTTCGCCATGAGTGTCGAGAATCTAAAAGCTCTAATATCAATGTTAACATAATTGTTAACTACACTTGAATTCATGAGTATAACTCGAGAATTCAAGAGCTGCACAGGAGATCTACAGAGGATACTCGAGTGTTCCAGCCCAGAAATGGAGGAGAAGAAGAAGAAGAAGAATTAGAAATAGAAAATTGTAATACTTTCGTATTGATTGTAATGAGCTCAGTATAATTATTTATACTACTCGATTAGGAATGAAAATTACAGCTCAGTTAGTTGAATTCCACAGACTACTCTAACTAACTTAACATTGTTTGTAACTAACTCTAACTGTTTTGTAACTAACTCTAACTACTTCAGCTGACGTGGCTTTCATAGCTTCTTCAGCTTACAATTTGTGTACCATAATTTCCCTCTTTCATAACACGTGAAAATTGTATAGTAAAATAACAATCAAGCCTTACCCTATCTACAGGGGCGGATCCAGCATAATATGTGCGGGTTCTCGTGAACTCAGTAGGTTTTGTCTAGATCATGTATTTGTATTGAAAAATTTATTAAATATATAAGAATATGTAGCTTGGAACCCAGTCAGTTAATCTAGTTATTATAATATATTAACTTGAAATTTTTTTAAAAATTCATACAGTTAAAATTCTAGATCCGCCTCTAGCTATCTGTCTAATTACTTTCACTTTCACTTTCTTTTGCGTCCTTATCACACCACACGGCACAACTTTTTCTCTTATAAATATGGGGCCGCCTCACTATGTGAACACTATAAAAGTTTGTGTATTGTCGGTTGTGTCACTTTGTGAACGTGACACTTTGAAGTTTGTCAATTGTTAGTTTCAGCTGAAAAACTTAAATAAATACTTGCTCCCAATTATATCATTTGACTTTTAAAGATCTTGTTCTTATGTAAAGAAAAATATTTAGTCGCAATTCTCAATCTTTTATAATTGTTGTCACTAGTAAGATAAAATGATTAAAAAAAATTAATTATTCACTCATATTATCTTTTGAAAAATGAGTTAGATTTAATATTTTTCTTAAAACGAGTTAAATATAAATAAGAACTAAATTATCCACTTAAAAAATAGGTAATAAATATATAACTAATGAGTTTAACTTTAATATTTGTAAAGCCTCATATTGGGGTTACTCAAGCTTAAATAATTAGAAATTCTCACAAAAATTATCATATTCAAGAAGATATGAATAATATGAATATTCACATTATCGACGGGCTAACCCGTTCTTTTTTTGTATTTGATCGGATCAGATAATTTACCTATTTTTATATTACCCATTTTCAATCCGTCCATATCCGAGACCCCGCCCGTTTGCCTCCCTGAGTTGGCAGTGTCACTTTATAGTTTATATGAACACGTTCAATTGTTAGTTGGCGTAGGAAAACAGTAGTACAACCTTTTTCTTTTGTTAGCTGCGTTATTGGGGCCACTTGTACTTTACTATGAGGCGGAAGAATAATGGTGGAATGTACTACGCAACTAGTGATTTAAATTCCTAATTACAGCTCTTTGATTCTTGTGATATATATCTTTCTTTGCTCAGCACGCTAATTATTGACTACAGGGGAGGAAAATGGAGGAACATCAACTTGATTACGCACTTGTGCCTCTTGGGCTGGCCATTTTTCTAGCATATCATGCTTGGCTTATGTTCACTATAATTCGGTATCCAAGAAGAACAGTCATCGGAATTAATTCTGAGTCTCGCCATAATTGGGTCCTCTCCGTTATGACTGTTAGTCTCCTTTCTCTCCTCTTTTGATTTCATTTTTATGTCCGAAATGTAGATGAAATTATGGTTTCAAATTTTGGGGTTAATTTTTGCAGTGTAATAATTACTCTTTTTTAAGTACAGTTTAGCATTATGATTTGAGCTGCATAAGATTCAAACTGTAGAAAAGAATGTTGTAATTAGCTAGTCTAGGTAAATCGAATGAAAGAAAATAACATTATAGGGTTAGCCCGGTGAACAGGGCCGTACTCCAAGGAGTGATGTTGACGGTCTGTCCTAATGCAAGTATTAGTGGTTGCTTCCACGGTTCGAACTCGTATCCAGCTTTTAATTCGGGTGCCCCTGGCCCTCGTAATTTCGCATTGTAAAAGAAAAATTATAGTCCAAGCTAACCATCTGGATTGATCATTATCTCCATGATTGATATGGAAATGCTAAAAATGGGGAAAGTGCAATTTAGAAAGTGAGGAAGTCCATGACATCCAAGTTTTGTTTTTTCAAAGTGAAAGATTGAGCAGTTGAGGAATATAAAGCTGCAAAGGGTAGTTCTGAGAAAGTGGAAAAACAAGTGCTTGAATGATTCTCATCTTAGGGAGCTAGTATTAACAAAGGCCAATATGTTTTTAATGCCTAGCTTGGTGATTTTTGCAGTGTGTTATTGAGCAAGAGAACTTAAGTTAATCTGATGTCAATTCTTCTCGGGTTGGATAACTCATGTTAAACTTGACTACAACATCTCCCCTTTCTACTATTTTGCTATTTACTTCCTCCAAGAAATAACAAAGTGAATAATCACATATTGTGTAATATCTATCCTTGTTTTATTTGTCAAACTCCAAAGCAAAATCCAGTATGTACTTCACTAAATAGAAAGTGCTTGCCGTTGCAAGTGTTATCTTACCATTTCCCGAAGATCCCTCTAGTCTTTTTCTTTGCTCTGCAAGACTTGTTTTGATTAACCATGATGTCTTCGACTAGAACTAGAACTGCGGGCCTTCTGTAATAGCACTTAGTTTCCTTCAAGAGTTCCTTTTCTTCTCAAAGATCTATCCTCATAAGTCTCATGCAATGGCTCTTGTTTCCTTAAATATATGTTGAAACAAATATATTTTTAAAAAAGGAACACCGTGTCATACTTCTTTTCCTGGTAATATAACTGAAGAGATGAATCAATTAAATATGAATTTCCTTAAACAATCAAAGAGAATGCAAGTGAATCTTTAGTGGAAGAGAAAATTATGCATTCAGAAAACATAAGAGGAATCTTTTCAACTAGCTGGTCTTTGATCAACTCATATAGAGTTCTTCATTGCTGCATATTTTAGTTTCCAATAAGTGAACTTTCTGTGATGGGATTATATTTGGCTCTTGTGACAATCCTTTTTCTTCAAAAGAAAGCTTTTTTGAGTATGTGTAGTGCCTTCGATCACAGTAGCATAGATTCCCAAATTTTAAGGCCCCGCTGCCTCATTTCAGCTGGAAAGATTTCTTTGTAATTGCAATATACTAGAAGGCTATCTATCTGTTCCTATTCGACCGGTACTGGCCTTATGACAAGCAAAAGTTGACTCTGATACCATGTACTACATGTTTTCCTAGCAGTGACTACTTTTTTGGGTTGGGCTGAAGGTCAAACCTCCGTACACTTTTACGTAAAATGGTTTAAAGTTTCCTAACCCTATAAGAAGTCAAGTAATTTTGGCTGTTCTCTCGACACTAAGCAATCTAAATTTCTGTCGAACCAATACGGTCGTAATTCAAAGGAATCGTTTAAAGACATAAAGTGAAAGGCAGGTTACATATCATAGTTTCGAGACAAGCAATGTTATATAGGGGTGAATGTTGGGCCTTAGAGGCCCAAAGCATCCACACGATGGGTATCCTAAAAGTATGAATGTTAACAAAGATGTGTCGTGCGCGGGCGTACAAGATCAGATAAGGGTAAAATTGATCACGTCTAACATAGGGTGAGTTTAGAAGCTACTAAACTGTATAGTATTGGAATGAGAATTTTGAATACAGAAGAATGCATACGGAGGATACGTGTGCCAACTGCAACTTTGAAATTGGAGAATTAATTGATTATATTCACTCCAGAAGATGAACATAGCAGAAATGAGGATGTTGAGATGGATGTGTGGGCACACTAGGCTAGATAAGATTCGGAATGAAGATATTTGGGAGAGGGTGGGCGTGGCTCCTGTGGACGACAAGATGCGGGAAGCGCGGCTTAGATGATTCGGACACGTGCGGAGGAGAAGCCTAGATGCACCAGTTAGGAGGTGTGAGCGGTTGACTTTGGCAGGTACGAGAAGAGGCAGAGGGCGGCCTAAGAAGTATTGGGGCGAGGTGATCAGGCAGGACATGGCGCGACTTCAGATTTCCGAGGACATGGCTCTTGACAGGAACATGTGGAAGTCGAGCATTAGGGTGGTAGGCTAGGGGGTAGTCGAGAGTTCTTACCTCTTCGTACCGGGTAGTCTAATAGAGTTTTGTTTAGGTTTGTTAGCGGTCTATGTTGTGTTCACATTGTTGTTTTGCATAGTTTTGTGTTATTGTCCTTTCACTTATTCGTTGACATCTTTTTATCGTTACATGCCTTTTCTCTCGTTTATTATCTGATATTATTGTCTCTCCTGTTGAGCCGAGAGTCTCCCGGAAACAACCTCTCTACCCTTTGCAGGATAGGGGTAAGTCTGCGTACACTCTACTCTCCCCAGACCCTACCAGTGGGATTGTACTGGGTATGTTGTTGTTGTAATTGATTATATTCACTAATGATGATGCCTATTTCATAAATTTATTATCTGGATTGAGCAATAGTAGTGAGTAAGGTCATCTGTTATCGCGAAAGTCTGCTTAATAATCAGTACGACCTTGAGGCATGATATGTTTGTTTCTTTGATTGGCGTTCTGGAGTTATGTGATTGCAGGAACTTATCAAACTGACATGGTTGTGGAATAAATTTGTACGCATCGTATAAGTTTTAACGAGTATTGCTTATGAGAAATGAGTATTCTGGTTCACATGGAATGCTCTCTGGGAGCAACTTTTGGCGAGTTGGTTTATGTAACTCTTTTTTTCAATATATTAGGCAGTCAGCCCTATACTACTAGTTGGAACATTGCATGATTACTCTCTGCCAAAAGGAAGAAGGGGGAGCTAGAGAGTCTAAAATGTGAAAAGAAAAAATAAACCAGAGTCTGAGTGGCAGAAATTATCCGCCATGGATGTATTATGTCGATCATCTAAAAAAATTGATCACGTCTAACATAGGGTGAGTTTAGAAGCTACTAAACTGTATAGTATTGGAATGAGAATTTTGAATACAGAAGAATGCATACGGAGGATACGTGTGCCAACTGCAACTTTGAAATTGGAGAATTAATTGATTATATTCACTCCAGAAGATGAACATAGCAGAAATGAGGATGTTGAGATGGATGTGTGGGCACACTAGGCTAGATAAGATTCGGAATGAAGATATTTGGGAGAGGGTGGGCGTGGCTCCTGTGGACGACAAGATGCGGGAAGCGCGGCTTAGATGATTCGGACACGTGCGGAGGAGAAGCCTAGATGTACCAGTTAGGAGGTGTGAGCGGTTGACTTTGGCAGGTACGAGAAGAGGCAGAGGGCGGCCTAAGAAGTATTGGGGCGAGGTGATCAGGCAGGACATGGCGCGACTTCAGATTTCCGAGGACATGGCTCTTGACAGGAACATGTGGAAGTCGAGCATTAGGGTGGTAGGCTAGGGGGTAGTCGAGAGTTCTTACCTCTTCGTACCGGGTAGTCTGATAGAGTTTTGTTTAGGTTTGTTAGCGGTCTATGTTGTGTTCACATTGTTGTTTTGCATAGTTTTGTGTTATTGTCCTTTCACTTATTCGTTGACATCTTTTTGTCGTTACATGCCTTTTCTCTCGTTTATTATCTGATATTATTGTCTCTCCTGTTGAACCGAGAGTCTCCCGGAAACAACCTCTCTACCCTTTGCAGGATAGGGGTAAGTCTGCGTACACTCTACCCTCCCCAGACCCTACTAGTGGGATCTTACTGGGTATGTTGTTGTTGTAATTGATTATATTCACTAATGATGATGCTGATTCCATAAATTTATTATCTGGATTGAGCAATAGTAGTGAGTAAGGTCATCTGTTATCGCGAAAGTCTGCTTAATAATCAGTACGACCTTGAGGCATGATATGTTTGTTTCTTTGATTGGCGTTCTGGAGTTATGTGATTGCAGGAACTTATCAAACTGACATGGTTGTGGAATAAATTTGTACGCATCGTATAAGTTTTAAAGAGTATTGATTATGAGAAATGAGTATTCTGGTTCACATGGAATGCTCTCTGGGAGCAACTTTTGGCGAGTTGGTTTATGTAACTCTTTTTTTCATAATATTAGGCAGTCAGCCCTATACTACTAGTTGGAACATTGCATGATTACTCTCTGCCAAAAGGAAGAAGGGGGAGCTAGAGAGTCTAAAATGTGAAAAGAAAAAATAAACCAGAGTCTGAGTGGCAGAAATTATCCGCCATGGATGTATTATGTCGATCATCTAAAAAAAATTATCATGTCCAAGTTTTGCATTTCTAGTCTTATTTTTCCTGCTGATGTGCTATAGATTAAGAAGCATATTATTAATGCTTTGTTCTAGTAGAAGAACAATCAGTAGCAATTGACCAGCAGTTTGGTATGGATTGTCAATTGATTTTGAGGGAACTTTATCCAGGATCCAATAAAGAACGGAGTTCTGGCAGTTCAAACTATACGCAACAACATTATGGCATCTACCCTTTTGGCGACGACTGCAATTACTCTCAGCTCAATCATTAGCGTATTCGTGAGCAACAAATCAAGCTTTACATACTCGGAGCTATTGTTTGGGAATAAAACTCCTATGATGTCTTCTATAAAGTTTTTTACCATCTTGCTTTGCTTTCTTGTTGCATTTCTCTGCAATGTTCAATCCATCAGGTACTATGCCCATGTTAGCTTCTTAGCTACTTTGCCTACATTCAAAGACAGATCTGAATCTATAGAGTATGTCGCGATGAATTTGAACCGAGGGAGCTTGTTTTGGTCGTTGGGACTACGAGCATTTTATTTGTCGTTTCCTCTCTTCCTTTGGATATTTGGGCCGATACCCATGTTTGTAGGTTGCTGTGTAATGTCGATCGTTCTATACTTCTTGGATACCACGACAAGTTTTACCAGGGATCTCCACTGTCAATCTATAAGAGAGGAAAGGAAGGCAACTGATTTGGAATATGTAAATCATCCACTCTAGAAGTTGTTAATAGCATAACAAGTTCAAGGAGGGTATATTCAGAGTCTAGCCTATAAGATATGAGTGTCTTATTTGGAAGATTACTCTGGTTTTGTAACTAAGTTTCAGCTATTTGGTTTTCTATGTAAAATTTTTATTCAAGTGGTTCCACTTTCATATAATATGTATAGCTTCCCTTGTACTTGAAGAAGGAATGTTGCCCCCAAGTATGTACACGAGGGGCAATTGTTGCTTCTTCTTTTTGTCAGTCACACAAAAGCACTTAGCACATAATTGTTGACAATCACTAGGGATTAAAGGGAGCTTGGTGTACTAAGCTTCCGCTATGCGCGAGTTCAGGGAAGGACTGGACTACAAGAGTTTATTGTATGCCGTCATTTCTGCAATAGGTTGTTTCCACGGCTTGACAATCACTCTGCTATAATGTATAAGAAAAATAATTTAGATGTGAATAGATTCAAAAATATTCCGTGCCACTGTTATATTTTCCTGTGATCTTTTTGCTTTTCTGTTAATTTTTTTTTCTATCTTCTTCTTTTTGTGTGTTTTCTTAAACTTAATGCCGCTCTTAACTCAACTATGAATAGATCCTATAAAAGTTGGGAGTACTATTTTCTTCGCCTGTATTTGTCTGGTTCTAATACGAGAGTCAAATAATATTTGATTGAATAACTTCTTGCAAACTTATTCTTGAAAATAGTTTTGAATGTAAAACTTATACTACCACTTTTATGTCATTTCAAAAACGAAAATTTATTTAGAAAAATGAAGAAATTAATGTTTAAATACGCACCAAAACTTATGCTTCGTGAAATATTTCTAGCTGAAAATCCGACTACCCCCCTTCCCCAGCCCCCCCCC
>ML394649.1:21738-47069 GCA_005239525.1 Nicotiana knightiana
CCCACCCCTTTTTCTTTTTAAAGGTCGGAGTATAACAAGGAAAAAGAAAGGAAAACGTTCGCTGATGTCTCAAGCCAATAACAATCGAGTGTCGTTAACAACTTGTTTGGAGGTGGTTCAATGTCGTTTCATAATGTATCGTATTATATTGTATTATACTGTTTTGAAGAATATAACGTTTAGATAGATTATATTGTCTGTCGTCATTTCATGATGTGACACACTGGTAATATTAAGAATAAATTACAATATTAAAAATAGAAAATAGAATACGGGATAGAACTATTATGTAGGTGTGGTAAAGAGTAAATAAGTTTATTTAATAACAAGGGAAGATGAGAGGAAAAGGCAAAGTAACGACGCGATCACATACACCAAATCGGCCATTACATAAAGCGATACTTTTCGTCATTATATAACGATGACGGATTTAACGATATGATACAATAAAATTTAAGTAACAATCGAAATGAATATTTTATTTAAAGTAATAATATAATACAATGGACGATAAAAATAAAGGAAAAACGAATTCAGATCATGATTTTAGCCGCTTTTCATGAATCCGAGGACAATGAGAGCCTCTTACTAAATTTATTTGGGAAAAAAACATTCTTCACTGTGAATGCTTCTTAGGTTTTCACGCAGGCACTACAACTTCTCAAATCTTAAGGCCGCCGCACAAAAGCAAATGTTTCATAGAAGTTAGGATTGCCTCGCAACTACTCATACATTGCACATTAATTTGCAAATAATTAAACTTATTTGCACATTGATCTTTACATTAAATATATTATCGTTAAGTCATAAATTGATGACTACGTATATAAAATCATGGATAAATAATAAAAATGTATATAAGAAATCAGTATCATGCATTTATTGATTTGATGTAAATATTGAACACTGTACATTTTTATTTTCAGCGGATACAATGAAGGATCCAGAATAAAGTAGTTAAAAGTATATTTATGTATATAAGCAATGTAAAGATTTGTTTGCCATTGTGTATTTTATAATTAACTTCTTGTAACATGTTATTTATCCACTACTACTTGTTGTTTCCTTCTTGGGAGAGTGGATATATATAGATATTTTTAATACTATCAAGTCATTTAAAACTCAATCACGAAATTGGTACTAGTAACTATGAATAAATAACAAGTTACAACCAGTTAATGTTATCATAACCACTCAAGATTACATAAAAGCTGTATAAAATCAAGTTCCATGCTTTATTATTTAGCTGTTGTTAGCCCTTGATGAAAGCCAAAACCACAACTATTACTTGCATTATTTAACCTAAGCTTCTATGGTCAGTTCAAAAGAATTTTACAGGGCTTGGTACTACTGTTTTACATTGCTTCTCCTCAATTAAGTCCTCAGAATTTCAGCTAATCTTTAAGTAAACTTTCTACCAAAAATCAATGGATCCACTGGCCTCTCATCCAACTGCTTTTCCAGTTACTGTTTTCCAGCAAAATTATCTGGATTCTAACCGCTCCTCCTCATACTCCCTCCTTAACAATACAAGGGACGGGCCTCTGCCACCCGTCCCTGGTGCCAAGCTACGCCTCATGTGCAGCTACGGGGGTCACATTATCCCCCGTCTCCACGATAAATCACTATGTTATATTGGAGGTGACACTCGTATTGTGGTGGTGGATCGCCACTCCTCCCTCTCTGACATCCACGCTCGCCTTTCACACACCCTCCTCAACGGCAACAAGTTCAATCTCAAGTATCAGCTTCCTAATGAAGACCTTGACTCACTTGTATCAGTTACCATAGATGAGGACTTGCAACATATGATCGAAGCATATGATCGCGCAATGTTGGTTTCACCTAATGTGAAACCTTCTCGTCTTCGATTGTTCCTGTTTCTTGAAAAGATAGAAACTGCAGCCTCTATGGGTTTTCTTCTTGATGATGTCAAGTCTGAAACTTGGTTTGTTGATGCTTTTAACAATGCTGGCTTTATTTCCAGAGGGCTCTCTGATTCAGCTGCAGTAGATAATTTGCTGGAACTTCACAACATTCCAGAGAATGATTGTTTTGCTGATTTGGAGGCTCAGAATGAGTCCTTGGCCAAGAATACTATCCAAGAAGTGCACTCTACAGTGCCTGATTCACGTATGGTTGAGACAACCTCATCATTTGAGTCTACTATTTCATCTCAATCTACGGGAAATCTGCTTCCTGTTGCAGTTAAAGTTGAAGATAGTCAAATGAATGCGACATTCCAGGATCAGATTCTTGGGTTATATGAACGGTTCTCACATATTGATATCGCTTCAAATGAACAAAAACTGGATGATGGTTTTAATCATTTGGCTGCAACTGCAACCGCAGCTGCAGCACCAGTTCTTCCTACTGTAATTGGTGGTGCAGATACTATGTTATCAGCTGGTTTTGTGAAATCTACAGCTGCTAATAATAATGATAAAACAGATCATGGTGCGCCTACTAGGCTCCGAAAGCTCCTATTGAGGTCACTATCAATTCAGAGGAAAAATGGAGATGGTTATCGCTTACCATCACCTGATTCAAAATGTGCTGGTTACAACTGGCCATCACCTGATTCTGTAGCAAGGTATGAATGTAATCTTTTGTAACAGCCCAATTCACTAGTGATATTGTCCGCTTTGGGCCCAGGCCCGTACGAATTTAAAACGCGTCTAAGGTTTGTTTACTTATATACCCAATATTTTTCCCGTGTTTTGTCGACGTGGGAGTCGCCTAGGGTGTCACAAGCCCCACTGTCACTAGTGATATTGTCCGCTTTGCGCCCAAGCTCGCACGGCTTAAAACGCGTCGCTAGTGTCTAAGGCTTGCTTACTTATATACCTAGCATCGCTCCCGTGTTTTCTCGATGTGGGATTCGCCTAGGGTGTCACTTTGAGCTGTTACATCTTTGTTCATTTTGCTAACAAGTTATAGTGGGTCTGGGGAGGGTAGTGTGTACGCAGACCTTACCCATATCTTGTGAAGATAGATTTGATGACAAGTTATGTAGGGAGATTATATGAATCATATCAAAAGTCTTAGTAAACCATAAAGAGCAGTCATAATCCCAGAAAAGAAGAAAAGGTCTTTTTGTTGCTCCACCTATTTGGCATGTTTTAGTGTAGAATAGTGAAAAGTTTTTTAACTTTGTCAACTAAGATATATTTTGTATAATATGCCAAAATTTTACCTTTCAGTGATAGCAGCATTGCCTCAGCTACTTCACTCGCAAAACACACGATTTACCAAGAAGCATCTCCAGCAACAGATGTCGAAAACAGCCTTCCTCTTGCAGTAACTGATTCCAGGAATAAAAGTAGCGACACAAACTCTCAAAGTCAGATGCAACAAGTTCGAGATTCTGTAGTTATACAGGCTTCCCAGCAAAATCTGTACCAGCAACCACAGTTCATTTCACCCGGTGCCCATTACATCCAACATACTTCAACAGGTCCAATAACAATTCCATCTTACTGTCCAATGTATGCAACTCCATCCCAGCAACCACTTCATCAACAAATGGATCGGCAATATCAATTGTTTTTGATTCCTGTCCCGCAAATGACAATGCAATCTAATATAGCTGATGCCACAGTTACATCTTCTAAACCTGAAATGGTTGCAAATGACTACAGAATAGCCACCCCAGCTACTCCAAGATTTCTTCAATTTCCTACTAGTCATTTTCAGCAACATTGTGGTTTTCCACAGTTTTCTCCTCCATCACAGCCACTGGCTGCTGTTTCCACGGCCAATGCTAATTTAAGCTATGAATATTCTCACCCTAGGCATGATCAGGTGTATTACGCTCAACATCCAGCTCCACCATTTCCTTCGCAGTATCAAACAATGACCCCTAATGCAGTTTTATTTTCACAGGCCTCACCACAACTAGCTGCGGAGAACACTACTTCACAAAACATAACCTCGTAGCCTCTTTGAGTAAAAACAGGTAGTAAAAACAGGCCTCAACACAACTAGCTGCGGAGACTAGTATATGGTGCTGTAAGAAACAATGTAAGATCAGTGTTGGAACTGCATCCTATGTATTATTCTCTCTTTTTCTACATATATGTGTGTCTTAATAATTGGTATTCTATAATAAAGAACCTGTTAGATGAATCCAAGACTGTTGCTTTTGGTCATCCTTATTCTCTGCTTATCAGATGGGCAATCATGATTATCTTAATTAATTACCACATCTAATCGCACCAACGCATCGATACTATTAGGTAAGTATATAGCACAGGTTTTTTATTAGTAGAAGCTTAATATGGAGCTCTCCTTCAATCCCATTGAATAGGATTTCGGTGCAAAATCTATCAATTATAAAAAGGAACAGGTTGATAGGTTGAGTATATAAGATGTGCTGCATTTATGGATCAGATTGAGAAAATTAAATAGTACTCAGGTAATAGGGAATAGCTTGGAGAAAAATGTTATCTTTGAGCTAATGCAGCTAGCTTCAAGAAATTAGCTTCTCCCAAAATAATTAACAATTTCTTTGTAACATTACCTGTCTCAAATGATTCGAAAGGAAAATCGCATTAACAGAGAATACCACATGATATCTATATACTTCTTGTCATTGAATTTATAGTTATGATATATTTGATAGCTTCCAACATAAAGCCGCATACTACATTAATAAGGACATGGTTTCCACATACTGTCAAAGAAAGCAATCGCCTGTTTGGCTTGAAGATGAGCAAGACTGAAATTTTGACTTATTGAAACTGCAAAAGTGATTAAACTTTACTTGACACTAATGAACAGAATGTGCAGCTACATTTTCCATTTCTTAACTAATAAGGTGTCGAGGATCTATCGGAAATAGCCTCTCTGCCTTCTAGGGTAGAGGTAAGGCCGCATACATCTTACCCTCCGGTAGGAAGTCAGTGTGTTTATTGTTGTTGTTGTTATTGTTATTAACTAATAATGTAGGAAATGAGCTTCCACAAAAATCATCGTCGTAAATGTCTATGGCAAGGAAAAGTTATACCACTACAAGCAGTTTGATTTACTCATTAATTCAGGAATAGTTATTTCTTGTTTAAAAAAAAATGGGAAGATATAATTAAGCAAATAAAAGAGTGTGCTCTCTAACAACTCAAAACTTTCAAACAAGATTGTCACACGATTGAATGGTGCCACTGTGATAACATTTCCAAATGACCAATGCAAATCAGAACTTGGTTTTTTTTTTTTCAAAGGATTTTAAATGAAGCTTCTTAGGTGGGGAAGATGGGAGTGGAACATTTTCTATGTGTCCTTGTCCCTCATCATCATCAGGCAAAACCTAACACACACAAAATTTCTTTAATAATAGTGCCAAATTAGCATTGACACTAAAGATATATTTGGCTTAGGAATTCTCTTCTGTTGAGCCGAGAGTCTTCCGGAAACGGTGTCTATACTCTTTTCGGGGTAGGGGTAAGGTCTATGTACACTCTGCTCTCCCCAAACCTCACTAGTGAAATTTTACTGGGTATTGTTGTTGTTGTTGAATTCTCCTTAGGTACATTTTAGCTGTGGATTTTCTAGCTTAGCTAATGTTGCATACAAGCTATAGATTTAGGTCTCCTAGCTAAGGTCAGAGGCTAATTGCATGTTTTCGCAAATACTACCACCGTCCATGTTATTTATCATTTGTTAAACTGAATTTGTTCCAAAATATTTGACAACACAGAAAAACAAGAAGCATTTGTAAGTTAATTTTCTTTAAAATATACACTTACTGCATAAATTAGGGAAATGTAAACTAAATGACACAGCTTAACAGTAGGGATGGCAAGCAGTGCAGGTGCGGGACGAGTTCTCTCTTAACCCGTAAAATTTCAACCCGCTGCGCATAATTCTTTTAACCCGCATCCACCCGCACAGCAACTTTTTTTTTCCTTTTCAGTTTGTCTTATTTTATTTTTGCTTATCAATTAATAGCATACATAGGACCATTTAAATTTAGAATCAATTATTCAACGTGAGTATTGAGCACCATAATTTAACTATGATATTGTCAATCTCAGGTAAAAAAATGAGGCTTAACATGAGAAATTTCTCAGTCAAATTTTAGTTTTTCTATCCTCAAATGTTAAATACCTAGTCTTTTCACCGGTTATAATTTGAAAAAGTATAATTTTGTAAAGAAAATAATATATACAATAGCAACATATAAGTCATGTAGTAAAGCAAAAAAGCCAATATTTCCAGATCATTTAAAATTTTAAGCTAAAAGTTCAAGAAATGACAGTTAGGGTGTGTTTGGTATAACAGAAAATGTTTTTCGTGGAAAATGTTTTCCAAAAAATATTTTCTTGGAAAACAAGTAGTAATTTTATTCATTTTTCGATGTTTGGTACGGAAATTAAGGAAAATGACTTCTCAAGAGTATTCATAAATAATTTAGATATCATAAACATGAAGCCATAAATTTTCGAACCAACAACCTTCCGTACCCACAAATTTCATAAACTTCCTAACCGCTAAACTTTCGAAGCCGCGAAATTTCGAACTCGTAAACTTTATAATTTCTAATTCTCGTAAACTTCCAAACACATAAACCTCCGAACTCACAACTTTGGAACTTGTAAGATTTTGAACCTTTAAATCGAAAAATAAAAAAACTAAAACTGTAAAATATATTTAAAAAATATTGTTTTCAGGGGGTGGGAGGGGGGCAGAAAAACGAAAAAAAACAGATATCTAAAATTTAAAAAAAAGTAAAAAAAATAAACTCTTTTTTGTGCGGGGTGTGGTGGGTGGTGCAGAAATACAAAAAAACAAAAATTTGAAATGCAAAATAGAAAAAGGTAAAAAAAATATTTTTTTGCTGAGGTGTGGGGAGGGTGGATGGGTGGGGGTGGGGTGGAGGAGTAGTAGGGTGGATAGTAAGGGAAAAACTGAAATTTGAAGAAAAAAAAAGTCTTTTGGAGGGAGGGAGGGGTGGGTGGGTTGGTGAGGGTGGGGAAGTTTGAGAAGAGTTTTGAAAAATATTTTCCCCTCTTGTAAAAGAAAATTTTTTTCTAAAATTGGAGGAAATGAGTCCATAAGAAAAATATTTTCCAAAATATTTAAGTCAACCAAACATGAGAAAATTAAAAAATATTTTTCGAAAAAAAAAATTTCTTCATATCAAACACACCCTTAAATACCACTTCTATAAACTCTCAAGACTGGTGCAGAAGGATATACTAACAACAAATTACAAAAGCTATTTACTAAAAGGTCAACTTGTCAGAAAAAATAAAGCATTTTGTTCATAACAGTAAAGATATTATTAATTCATCCACAACAGATTAAGGAAAAGTGAGAACAAATAGCGGTCCTCCTTTTGTAAAAATTATAGACCAGGTATTTATTCCTCTCCTTCAGGTTCTACTGCACATCATAACAACAACCACAAGAACGTAAAAATCTATAATTTCTTAAAAAATGTAAACTCACACCTGCACCCGCACCCATCCCGCACCTACAAAAAAATAAGTTTTCTTTTATTTTAGTCCGCCCCGCGCCCGTATATGTATAAACTCGCACCGCCCCATTACCATCCCTACTTGCCGGTCATTAGTTAAGCACAATATCACCTTATTATTTAACTAGTGCTTTCTTTGAGATTTTTGATTATGTTGGTAAGGAACAAACATAAGATTCCTTTTTTCTTTTTCTTTTCTTATTATTTTTTCTTTTTTTCTTACTTGTTGAGGAGTGGATGGGTAAGTGTGCCTGCTGATATTTTGCTTCTTGCAAATGACAATTTATGTGGCACCTTCAGTCCAACAACTTGATCAGAAAATAAATGATAAAGGTCCCATATATTTTGGCAGAAGTTACTGTATTGTGGCAATTGACTCATTCCCAGACACGTTTAAAAGGCCACAAAAAAAAACAGCAAATGACAATATCCTTGCCAAAATCTGTGGCTTACACATTCCAACTATTCCTATCAGAGAAATGAGTGACGAATTTTTGTATTAAATAAGAGATGCAGTGATATTGTCCTCTTTGGGCCTAAACGCGTCGCTAGAAACTAAAACTTGTTTATTTATATACCCATGTGCACGCGAAGTGGCTCTAATAAAATATGTAACAGACTGACTCACTAGTGATATTGTCCACTTTAGGCCTAAGCCTGCACGGCTTTAAAACGCAGAGTCTAAGGCTTATCTGCTTATATACCTAGCATCTCTCCCATATTTTGTCAATACGGGATTCACCCAAAGTGTCACAAGAGACTAATCTTAACTCTTGTAGAAGGTATTTTAGTTACTAATTTATAACAATACACTAACTTTATGTGCCATTACGCCTTTTACCCCTTAAATCAGAGCTATCTTCATACAAAAAAGAGAAAATAATTGACAATACTGAAGGAATTTGTCTCATGACAATAGATTCTTTTTTTTTTTGGTAACATAAACCATGACAATAGAATTGCAATCACATATCTGCAACACATGTAAGAATTCATATCTGGTTGGTTGTTTGTATGATTGAAGCATTGCAATTAAAAGACAACCAGAAGATTGTGACCCATTGTTTCTAGCCGTCCCATATTGGATTGATGTCCAAACAAAAAAGCCATCATCTTCAGGAAGTAATTGAGAAAGAACCACATAAATGGAATTTCTTGCATGCATAAATGCTATACAAAAGGAAAACAAAAACAACAGGCTCATGAGGGCGAAAAATTCTTCGAAAACTAGCTATCAGGTATGGCTGCAGATTTACAAACAGGACAACTATTTTTGTGCATAAGCCACTGTTTTATGCAATGAATATGATAGAAGTGTCCACAGCCCAGCTTCCCCACCTCATCTTCAGCCTCATACTCTTCCTGTATTTCGAAGAGCAGATAAGTATAGTTTTACTTATTAGAGAAATCGACTTTTCTTTAGAATAAGGTTTCTAGACAGAGCACAAACGCAAATGTCCAGAAAGTTTTGACTAAGCACAAACCTGACAAATGCTACACTTTTTTTCCATTTCTGTGCGCAGATGAGATAAGTTATTCAAAAAGAAGGGCTTAGTTCTTCTGACACATCGAGTTATCTCATCTTGTCTCAATCCTGTGCTCACATATCCAATTCTATCACCGAGTTCCAGCAATTCCTGTCAGCAAAGGGTTACTTGTCGTTAGTATAAAGATGGGAGTTACAAGGACAGACAGATCTGCGCAATTGAATGACTTGCCTCATATGACATGTTATCCACATCAAGTCTCCAGCTCCGGTATCGATCAAGACCATTTGTTCTTCCTCCCATAAGACTATTCTGAAGCATCACAATCTGCAATTAGACTCCAGTTAATCACACCGCCAATTCATGCACGTTATGTTGGAATATAAGGTGGCCTATTCATAAATACATAAGGCACAAAGACATTAAGTTCACCTCATAATATATTGAAATTCCACTCTAACATAACAAAATTACAAAGGGGATTTTTATAGTATCTAAAAGATAATTAGACTCAATCCTACTAAATGCTTTCACACCCTAACTATGAACTTGACCACCTAGATAACATAAAAGCTATGCATCTGATCACATAGAAATTCCAAAAGTCACATGAATTACATCAAAATGCATGCATGCACTTAGTAATTCTAAAATATTCAAAATTATGTTTCTAACACATTAAACACTTAAAGACTCATTTCCACTTTGACTGTTAACTTATCAAAAAAATAAAAATATTCATTCCCGTTGTGCCATGCTATATTGCTACCACACAGAATTCAATAGATAGCAGTGACCAAAAGCTCATCTAATAGTACTAAATTGAAAGGTTTACATATGATTATACAGTAAATACTGATAGAACCCACAAAATATATGATGCAATTCCCATAGGATGGGTGCTTGGCTGCTTGCTATGTGCTGTCAATGACGAACAAGCTTAAGGCATTGCTAACCTAGGTTGCCACCATTGCTTCAGCATCGTTACTCTCATCAGAGACTTATTTGCAAGTACATTGACACTCTCAAGTTAGGGTACTTCAACTTTGTACATGTTCTATGGCATCTCTATCAAGTCTACTCATGTTATTCTTTGAAAAGAGCATTACGATGGCATGGTAAATTAACAGGAAAATATTTTGCTCCATCTTATATTATCTCAAAATCATATCTTGGGATTGGCAGTCATCAAACCAACAAGCATATACCTTATATTTACTTTGTTACTTGACTTCAGGAAGTCAGGTTCAACAGAATCAATCACTCTGATTACCAATGTCATCTCCTGGTACTACATATGTGTTTCCAACAGGCATTATTGCCTTTATATTGTACACGGGCAACAAACTTGAAGACATCACCAACAAGTTGGCCAGTATAGTTTGCAGTTTTCAGTTTGCTACAGAGGCATACCGGATTCACTGAAGAATTTCCTGTTGTTATCAGCTTTTCAAAACATTTTAAGAGTTCAACATCACCGCGAACATCAATTACAAGGCAACGCCACTATTTTTTTCAATAGCTAAGCAAACAATATCTCATATTCCCATGATTAGTTGTTCTGCATTAACTGGTAAACTGTGAAGAAAAGGGTTGCAACAAGCTACTTTCAAGATGATTAAACAAATTAAGGCTATTCCAACAAAAGGAATCCGATTAAGTGATGATGCTTCATGGAAATGCAAAAGCTAATTGATTCTACTACAGCTAAATTTCATAAGTTGACAATTGAACTCTGACAGCATTGGCCAACCATGCTCAAGAGTGTCAACTCAGTCTTGTGATGCAATGTGCCTGACCATTTCCTCATGGTTCTAATTAGATTATGTGCGGCACCAAAAACTAAGGGGCATTCTCAACACAATGGCAGTTCTACCAAGCACCGAAAAGAAAAAAAAATTAAAGAATCCAAAAAGAAAGAAGTCCCAATCACCAAACTGAATATGTAAAGCCTCTATACTGAACTGCTTTGGTCAGGTGTTTTCTAGGAATTTTCTGGACAAAACTGTGCACGAATGGCTAATAAGATTTCCTACTAAAGAAAGTGATAATCTTAAAATATAATAAAGCACTCACAAGACGCCAGATAGGATAATATTGGTCATCGGCTAGATATTCAAGTACAGGAGGAAACATAATTTCACTAAGGTATCAAGATAGGAGTAACGAATCTTCTTGAGAAAAAGCAAAGCAGCAGCAGACAGATAAATGTTATCTGTAAATTAGGCAGTATTGTATGTATGAACAAACCTCTGCAAGCCCTTCGGGAAAACCATAGTGAGAATGGCGATGATGCCTAAATCCAAACCAATTTGCTCGGGAGCTTTGCATTTCCAGAGTTTCAGTATCAAGGAAAGGATCGTCTTCTGGGTTCACCATTCTTCGCGCAGAAGATGAAGATCGCTGTGGAAAAAGGAAATGAAATTGTAGAATATTCTTCAATTTATTTACACATAAACCTTGTACTCAACATTCACCATCTATACATTTAAATGAAGATAAATATAAAAGTTACTCTAAAATTCCCAATGATGAGAAAACAAATAAAGGACAGTTTCAACAGTTCCAAAACCACAAGGCAGAAAACAACAAGAGTAGAATAGACAAACACAATACGATGAGAGATTTGAACAGCAAATATCATAAGTTTGATGGATCTTGTAGCTTAGATGACTCAACAACTAGAATTATTTGCTGAAAGATGATTTCTACATGACATAACCAACATGGATAGTGACTATTGACATTGTAAATGACTAAGTGGGAAACAAAGCCATTCCTTTGACAGACAAGCATTATAAGAAACCGTCTTCCTGCAGGAATATCCTGTTTAGACCTCATTTCACTGTATTGATTAGCCAATTCACAAACCAAAAAGTGGCTTGATCCCTGACATTCAACTTGGTTTAAGACACTTGACTTAACAGTTCAAGGGCACATCCAACACCGAAAAATCAGTTACTTTATTAGCTGTGCAGAATAAAACCAAGACCAACAACAACAAAAGCAAACTCAGTATAATCCCACAGGTGGTGTCTGGGACATAAGAAGCAAATGACATCACCATGGATACGAGAAAACAACAATAATAACAACATCAACTACGCCTCAAGCCAAACCAGTTGGGGTCACTATATGAATTCTCAATATCTATTTCGCTCCATTTGGACCCGTTTCATTCCATGAATGATAGGAAACGATTGGCTAGTCCCTCCAATTCCATTTAATGGTCAAATCAGCAATTTTCAGTGTCAATTCCAGCATAGATTATTTAAAATAAAATTCATATTATTTGCAAACGACAAACCTAAAAAGTATTATAAGTCTCACCAGTTAATAGTTCACAATATTTAAGTAATATTAAAAGAATCATAGTTAAAATGAACTGTCAGTAGTAAAAGCGGCATAAAAACATGAGAAGCAATTCACAAGAAACAACATTTTCCATAAATATTTAAAAAAAACAAAAGTGCCAAAGGTAATATTTTCCATAAATAATACCTCCCTGGGAGTAATCTTCTCAATATCACCTCCGCCTCTAGCAGAAAGGGGGCGCCTTGTTGAAACGAGAAAATCAACAGAAGCAGCATCAGTAGTTAATCCAATTCCAGGACCACACCAAACATCAGTAGGAGCAGCCAAACATGACGAGGAGAGGTTATTATCAATAATGGAAGAATCTCCACCAACAAAATTCAGGGTCTTATTTTTCTTCTTCTTTTTGACTTTGTTGGAGGATTCCCAGTCAGCTGAAGTCCTAATAATAGCAGAAGGCAGAGAGACTTGTTGTGATGTAGCTGCCTTACAACTCAATCCCCTAAATGATGTAAACTTCTTTTTCTTCTTTTTACTGAAGATTTGTGCTGTTGGGCTAGTGGGTGAAAAGGGTGTGTGAAGGAGAGAAGAAATGGTGGATTTTGAACGGGTTGATGGATTAATAGAATACATAGGGTCAGTTTCTGAGATGGGTTTTTGTTTCTTTTGGTTTCTGGAATTTGTGTTGCTTGTTTGGTTTGTTGTTATAGGCATGGCGGTTAGAAAGAACTGTGCAGAAAAATGGCCGAACAAGAACAGGGACACAGTGATGAAAGAATATGATTTTATATATATTGTAAATAAATAGTGATTGATGTAGAGAGAAAATTAAAGAAAAAGAATACTAAGATGAAACAAAGCTGAAAGGATTGAATTGTGGAGACCTGAGACCAAGAGAAAGAGCGTGTCAGATAGGAGTAGCAGATTCCAAAATAAAATTAAAAAAATACCCTACTTGTTCCAAATATTTGCATTCTTTTTATTTTGCATATGTATTTTATATTAATAAGTTTTTAATATCTAGAAAAATATAGTTGAGGATACTTTTGGAAAAAACAGATAGTTTAAGTAGGTAACCAACACTAAAAAAAAATTAAGGAGATTTTATACCGAGCTAAATAGTCATATAGTGCCACATATTTAATTAATTAGAAGTGTATATCAAACACACCTCTAAAAATTCAACGGAATTTTTAATATATAGAGGGATTTAATTTAGGAGGTTTTGGGTATACTAGATAGCTTAAGTAGATAATCAGCAAAAACGTGATAGTTAGGGAGTTTAGGGTATTTACTCTTGTATTTTTACACATAAAATTTTTGAAAATAATAAACAAGTAATCTTTAAAGAGTTATTTTTTCTATTTAAATTATAAAAGAATATAAAAAATCATTTACACTCTCTTTCTCTTTTTCTTCTTTTATTGAAAGTGGCGTGGAGCTGAGTGTTGGTCAGTCAAGAGCTCTTAGAAGATGAAGGTAGCATAGATGAGGATGTTGAGATGGATGTCCGGACACACAAGGTTAGATCGGATTAGAAATAAAATTATTCGGGACAAGGTGGGTGTGGCCTCTATTGAGGACAAGATGCAGAAAGTGAGGCTTATATGGTTAGGGAATGTAGGGAGCAGGAGCACAGACGCCTCGGTCAGGAGGTGTGAAAAGTTTTACTAAAAGGCCTGTGAAGAGGTAGAGGTAAGCGAAGAAGAATTGGAAGAAGTGATTAGGCAAGACATTACGCAATTTCAGCTGACCGAGGACATAATCCTTGATAGGAAGGTGTGGAGATCGATGATTAGGATAGTATGTTAGTTCGTTTAGTGCTCTCTATGTTCATACCGGTAGTATTGTACGTACTTTCGTATTCTGTTGGTACTCCCTCTGATTCAATTTAGATGACACATTTTCCTTATTAGTCCGTCCTGGAAAGAATGACACATTTCTACAATTGAAAATAATTCAACTTTAAACTCTTTATTTTACCTATTTTATCTTTAATGAGAAGTTTTTATAACCACACAAATGTCATAGCGCCACAAAACTTTTACCCCTTAAACTTTTAAGACCATAAGTTTTAGAAGTCTTCTTTTTTTTCCTTAAACTTCACATCGAGTCAAACTACCTTATCTAAATTGATATGGAAGGAGTATTAGATTTCTATGACTACCTGTCATTTCTTTCATTTCGGTTTTTTTACTGTCCGGTTGTTATTTATGTTGCTTTTATATAGTTTTTTGCCGTTTTTTTTTTCTTCATTAATACAGTGTTTATACTTCTCTTATTCGAGAAGCCCTCTGTCTCTGCAAAGTAAAGTTTTGATAGTACACACTATTCCCCAACTCTATTATGTGAGAGGATATTGAATTTTTTGTTGTTGTTATTCAAAGTAGCATATAATTGTTATACTTTGAAGGTTTGGTACGGTTTGGTGGGAGAATTGGTTTGTCTTCTGGTTGGCTGTTTGGGCGATTAATTAGCTGAAGTTGCATGAAAAGTTTCGGTGTCAAACTTTGGAATTTGCGACTTTTGCTTTACTTTATCGCTTTCTAAAGTGAGAAGAGAAACTCATATACTAAAAATAAATTTTTATTTTTATTTATCACTTTATTTATATTAAGATTAATTCTTTTTTGGTTATTTTTACAGTATTTATTATTCATTTAAATTTATTTTCTTAAATTTAATAAAATATGCATCAATTAATATAAGTATCAAGATAAATTATGTACTTTATTTATTATTTTTTAAGGGACATGAAAAATCAAAATATGTCAAATAAAAATGAATGGAGGGAGTAATTATTATCAGGAAGAAGCATCAAATTCGCTTTCTATTTCAAATGGAAAATTATATCTTTCGCTGGAATTTTGTCTAATATTACTCTTTTCGTTTAAAAAATTATATTGCCTTCAAATCTACCAAAGTTTTAATCTGAAAATAATTTTAAATCATAATAAAAAATTAAGGGAACAATTTGAACCTTCTTTTTCAAAGAATTTCTACACCTGGAACTCATCCATTTTATGCGAAAGCTTCACTAATAACAAAGACAAATACAAAATAATTTACTAACGACAAGAATATAAATAAATAAAAGAGCAACAAAACAGATTTAGGATGTCTTTTCCTATTATCAATAGTATGAGTTTCACTTCTTTTTTTCTTGTCGTGTTTTCTTTAGAACTCTATGTATTAGCTTATACAATTTTATACCAACAAGTTAACAGGACTTACTTTAATAAGTAATTTTTCTATAATCTTATTTTGCTAATCCCAAATTACAGTAAATAAACTATTATAACTACTTAGATAGATTAATAGTATAAAAAAAATTTATATTATCAGAGTATATAAATTAAATTCTATTAATAAATACAATCAATTGTCCCCCCCCCCCAAAAAAAGGAACAAACACAACCTTATCCTTTTTTCTATTTTCATTCATATTTATCTTGTTCTTCTTTTCCTTTCTTATTAGTGAACTTCTCTCAGTGTGAATTGGACATTTAACAATGGTTAAAAGACATTTATATTGCGTAAAATGGAGAATATCACCTAATCAAGGCTTTGCTTGAAGGCATAGAGATTATATTGCTATTTCATAAGATCTAACTCTTCTCATTTATGTTGCTTTATTATCAAGATTTATATTATAAATATTAACAAAACACTACCATCATATTCTGTGAGTCTATACTCAATCAAAGTACTAGATGTGATTTAAAAAGTAAAAATATTACTCTTATACTTCTCATTTTAAATATGTTATTATATTCAAAGGCATCTTAGTTTTTCTTTTCTACTTTCTTTTTTGGGGGAGACGACGAGTCCGGAACCAAAATATTGTCTTTTGGGACTCAAGGCACCAAAATAGATAAAAAAAAATCAATTGATGACTGTTTTATATATAACACATGTGTTGCACGCGCTATACCTTAACGGACAAACAACACGTATGTTCGTTAAGGTATAGCGCATGGGAATTTGACTGGCCCACCAATTATTGATGGGTATAACATATACATTTATAGCGCTACATATATAGCGCGTATAATGAATGCGTTATACCTTTAACGATTCTAGCCTCGCATTGATTTTTTGCTTATTTAAGGAGTTTCAGTTTTTCTTTAAAAATCCGTTCACTCCAGGTCTTTTGCAACATTTTTTATTTTCTTTTACTCATTCTGAAATATTTGGTTGCTTAACTTTTTTTGCATTTTGTCATAATATTCGAAGAGAAAAAAATTAGGGTTGCCATATATTGGGGGGACTGAGGTTGTCATAGAGAATAACTCAATACGCTATGGTTGTTCTCCACAGTGTATTGTTAAGTTGCCACTTACAATGTAGTACGATAGTTGGTTTCGTTGTTATGTAAAAATGATTGTGAGTAAATGTTCGGTTAATATTAAAGTAACCGAAAGATATCCGTATTCTGTTACTCCGCAAGGGATTGCTTGTTATGCTGAGTTTAACATCAAAGATGATGAAACTCTGACAGCTTTTTTGAAGACTCCGGATGAACACCAGGGACTTATTGTGATAAAAATGTTGATAATGTATGTCAAGTCTGAAGACTTTCGCAGTTTAGAGGTTCCACAAAATAGGGATAACTCTCAATCATCAGGTGATTTTGGAGCAGTTTTTTCCGAACAGGTTCCGTTTGAAAGAGTTTGGCCAGATCTAAACTTATCTCCACGGGCGAATGATGAGAAAGGACATAATTTGTCTCCAAGTTTATATAATCCACAAGCCGAGTGGTAAATTTCAATTTTTCTTTGTATTACTATTTTTTTTTATGTATTATATTTGTATTAATACTCATATATTTCAAAGGATGTACTGGGTGGATATGAATTTTATAAGTTATGAACCAACAGACAATTGAAATATGCCCAGTTTTAGTGTGTTGGATCATGGTGGTCCATCCGGGAGTCATTAACAATAGGATAATGTGCATCATGTGACATCAATAAATATGATTTGTAAGTTAAGTGATAAAGTTTATAAATAATGTTTGGATGAATTTGAGAAAATCACTATTTTATTAGTTGTGCAGTGAAAACGAGCAATTTGAAGGTTATGTCCGTACTCAATTCCCCAAAGACAAAATACTTAATTAGGATCTGGAAGATGCACAGAGTCAGAAAAATAATAGTGATTATGAAAACGATGCTGATGAGTTTGGAGACGATACACCCAAGCATTTCGAGTGTATGGAAGCAAAAAGTGTTAGTACGTATTCCACTAAGAGAACAGTAAGGAGTGAAAGTCACAATAGTCTTTCTTCTCTTTCCGCCTAGCAAGAGTAAAGCAAGAAGAACCGATTGATAGTCGTGTAGGGCAAACGGGCCAAGCCGAGTTAGAAAGGCTTTGATGGAACAACTATGTACATTTTTTTTCTATTCACTCATGATCAGGCCTGGTCGACCCAATCAAGCCTCCCGTTATGCACCAATTCTTGAACAGGACCGATGAGGGTGATGAAGATGAGAATGAGAATGATCAGGCTGCTTTGTCGAGGGAGTATGATGCCACCAATGAGCATGCTCTATATATGCAAGCTCCATCATCTGTTGACCTAGAGTGTATGAGTCACATGTGCTTTTTCATGCAAGGGAGATTTCGTATCTTGATCCGTTGTCTAGTATGCCGGATGTGGATGCCCTCACAAGGGATCTGGAGGACATTCGGACAACAATGTGGGATGAATATAGACCAACGGTACTGTCAAAGAATATTCTTTTTACTGATAAAGCGCGCCTAAGTAGGACGGACGAATGTACAACATAAAAGAGTGTCATGAGATCGTGGTTCATGAGTCATCTCCGAAAGTATACAAGGTTATTTATCGCAGATGGTTTCACGGTTGTACATGGATGATGCGTGCGATAAAGTTAAAAACAAATATGTGAATTATGGGGAAATACATTGGCACCCACACTTGTGAGATTGACACATTCAATGGGAATCATTTTAACTTAAATGTTGACTTGATTTCTCTCGTCTTTATTCCACACGTTGAATCTTCCATAATGTACAAGAGTAAAGAGTGTATAACATCTGTCCACTAGGTATATGGATGTACTATTACCAAAAGAAAGAATATCTCGGGCCTAAACGTGCGTTTGAGGTTATTTATGGTGATTGAGATAAGTCTTTTTTCGCTCTACCTAGGTACATGGCTCTGCATTGCAACACTTTAAACCCAGTACTATTGTTGAATGGAAGCTTGAACAGAGTCCGGGAATATAAGAATTCTTATTCAGATGTGTTTTAGACATTTAAACCAGACATTTATGATTTATGCATTGTCAGTTGGTAATATCCATATACGACACTCATGTCTATGAAAGTATGTTATTAAGTTGTTGATCGCCGTTGCAGTAGATGTTAATAGAAACATATTTCCCCTCACATTTGTGCCAATGAAAGCCAAGAGACTTGGACATTATTTTCGAACTACTTGAAGGAACATGTTGTCAAACAGAGTTCATGTATTTGTCTAATATCTGATTTGGTATTTTAAGTTCTGTATAGAATTTGCGTGCATGACAGGAACCGTATTCCTACCACCGTACATGATAATGTCTGTAAATTTAACAATATTAATTAATGTATTTTTCTGTTTAATCGTTTAACAATTTTAAGTATGTCACAATATCTTTTATAGTGGCTTTTGGGCCACTTAAACTTACATCGGATTTTAAAGCCGATACATGAACTTTCGATTTTCTCATTTTAGCACCTCAACTCGATAAAAATATTTATAATAAATTCCTTCCTCGGAGCGTGTATCTCAATTGTTTGACATGAATATCATGTCAGATACTAAGATCATTTATTTTTTGACATTTGTAATAACTGGGTCCCATCCTTTTTAAAACCAATTTACCAAATTTTTAATTTTTTTTCTCTTTTTTTTCTTCTCCACCATAGCTCAACGAAAACCTTCCCTTGTCTAACCACTATTTCCAATAGTAAAAATTCAAACATGATCAATTCATATCCTAATACATACCTAACCAAACCTCAGCCTAGAAATTAGTCCAAACAATCCATTAGATCTTCTCAAAAAATTTCAAAACCATTTCGACAAGATTTCATCGATAAAAATGGCATCTCGGCGACACTCGTCAAAATCAAAACTATCAGACCTCTTTGAGAACCTATTACTTCCCACCCCTGAAAGTTTTCAGTAATTTCGTAGTCTCAACTGGCCAAAAAAGATCGCTGAAAGCGATGTTACCACCATACTTTTGGGAAAAATGGGAAGAAACTGTGGGGAGAAAGAAATCGGGGGAGAGGAGGGGGTGTAAGGAAGAAGATAACATAGGAGGTTATGGGAGGGATGATTTAGGATTCAGGATGTTTTTATTTTTTTGTCTTTTTTTTCACTTTTTCTTTTTCTTTTTCTTATTTAGATTTAATATTTTTAGATATAGCAATTCGAGTGACGCTCTTTTTCTGCGTGATTAGCACGCACTTTGACCATGTCAGCTGTGCTACTGCCACATAAGCATAGTCAATGGCCATAGGTATTCACCTATAAGTAACCGGTTGAGTTGAAGTGTTAAAATGGGAAAATCGGAAGTTCATATATCAACTTTAAAATCCGATGCAAGTTTAAGTGGCCCAGAAAACATTACGCCAATTTTATATATTATTACTTAAGTTGATATATTTTCTACATTATTATTATTTTATACGTTATTTTCTTACATTCTTTACTAAAATGAGTTTTGTTTGAACTATCATCTTGTTTCAGCTATTTTTGGATTATAAGAGAATTAAATAATTAATTTTTATAACTAATCATGATAAATTTAATAAGTATTGATATAGAAATACTTAGGTTGACAAATTTTCTATATTATGATTTTATATGTTATTTCTTACATTGTTTGACTAAAATTCGGGAGGGTTTTTATTTGAACTATCATCATTTTTTCCAGATATTTTTGGGGTTAACAGAGAATTAAATATTTCATTTTCATAACTAATAAGATATTTTAGTAATTATTCATATAACAAATATTTGGGTTGATAAATTTTTTATATTAATATTTCGTATGTTAGTTTCCTTCATTTTTTTAACTAAAAATTTCTGCAGGGTTTTGTCTAAACTATCATATTTTTTTCATATTTTTTTGGGTTATAAACTGAATTAAATATTAAATTTTCATAAGTAGTCAAGATATATTCAATAATTATTCATATAAAAAAGACTACAAACTTAATATTTGATAATATTGAGTCTTTTTCATTCGTGACGATTTGTTTGTTAACTGTCATATTTTGCGAAAATTTCCGGTAACATCTCTTTTGTAATGTCCACTGATTATTTTACGATTCATATCTAATATTTAATAATTATGTACTGGTATATTAAATCTAGATTGAGTACTCTAACCGAGTTTGTTAAGGAGAGCACGTAGTTTTTATTCTAGACTACAGAATCTTAAAGAGCACTAAAATTGCACTACTCTAAATGGTCATAAACAAATTCAACTACCATAATCTAAAATTTATTATCAGTGTTGTTACGCTAAAGGGCGATATATAACAATTAAAGGGACAACATAACACTAAATGGCACTAGACAACAATAAAGTCACTTATTAATATATGTACACACTAAAATTACATATAACACTAATTGTTTAATAAAATATTAATATATATTTTTAATAATTTTTTAGCACATAAATAAACTAATTCGAATAAAAAACAAAAAAATAATATCACAAGACGATCACAAAAAATATACACACAGTAAAAATAACTAATAAGCATTTTATATACATGAGTTTTACCAAAAAGTAGGTCGGAATACCTAGAATTAAAAATTTTTGAATTGTAAAAAAATGATTATTTGGAAGCCGAAATGAGCAATAAACGAGATCCACTACACCACAACGCCTTGGATCCGATTTAGCTCGCTAAAATACGTAGGGGACATGATTTTTGGGCGACGGGTGGGCTCCAATGGAGATTTTTTGGTTAAAAAATAGGGGAGGGGGACCGTTTTTGGTTCCGTGGCAAGGAAGAAGACTGGACCGATATTGTATATAGGTATAGCGCATATATAGGATGCACTATACAACGTATCCGGTATATGCGCTATTTATATTTTGATTGCCTTTTTAAAATTCAAATATAGCGCAAATAGCATATTTAATCCATGTGTTATATATAAATTGGTCATCATTTGATTCATTCTACTTATTTTTGTATTTTGAGTTAAAAAAATAATACTTTGGTTCCGGACTCGGGAGAAGACATCCCCAGTTATTAAATAATAAAATAAAATAAATAAAATTTGGGATAATGAGTTTGTCTAACTACGAGGTCAACAATCGCCGGTGCATAGGGATTATTAGACTATCATATCTTTTGGGTCATATTTAAACTTCCCAACTACTCCAAAATTAACTGATTTTAAAACCATCATTTGATGATTGATTAAAAACAGTAATTTATTTTTTACCCCAAAATATGTCTTCACTCTTCACTGGATAGCATCGTTATGTGGGGGGGTGGTGTCCCATTATTCCCATGCCTTTCTTCCAAAATTCTCGTGATAATTCTACCTAGTTCCTACTCCACTATACATCTCTTCGATAACGGTTATGTTTCCAACTCAATAATTAAAAAATAATAAATAATTTTTTTAACATTATTATACTTCAACTCTCCAACAACTCTCTTACAACTTATAATGCAGAGAGAGACTTTAAATCCCTGTCTTCGTTAAACAATTATACATAGTACAGTAAGTTACCAAAAAAAGTCGACACATCTGTAGGAAACAGTCTCGTCAGCTAGGAATAAATTTTGCGCACACATTACTATTCTCATATCTCACTTATACTAGGTATTTTATTGTTATTGCTGTATAGTAAATTACCAAAAACAATTTATGTCAATAAGCTTATTGAATGTGATTATTAGTCAACACAATAAACTTTTGATATAGGATGACTCTACACATGCGGAAGGAGGAGTCGGAATTTGAACTTTTTAAATTATGTATTTGCTACTAATATATAATTTTGAATTCAAAAATACTGTTTTTCAAATTTTCACTCAAATTACTTATAAAAATTCAACTCTAATTTTTAAATACCATTATGTCATTTTTCTTAAAGTAAAAGTTTTGTTGTGTTTTGCAGTGTCGTCCTTATTCTTGCAATTGTTTTACTGGTATTTTTTTCTTCTTTTTGATTGGTCTAAAAATCTTCGGTTAAATTAACTTTTGGAAAGTTAGTGAGCAGGAAGGGTTTAAACTTGAAAGTGACTAAACTGCTTTATTTATTAAATCGATAAATATATGAAACTACAAAAAGAAGAGAAGCTGATTGGGTCTTTTCTTTATGGTACAAAGTCTGATTCATCAGGTACAATTCCTGACATTTACTTTTTGACTTTCCTCTTTCTTGCTTTCCTTCCACCCCTTCATTATTCCCTAACTTATGTTTAATTATGTACAGTTTAATAATATTTGTTGCTCGAGCTCTGTGTTAAACGTATTTTAATTGGCATACTGGTACAAGTTCAATTTTAAGTCAATAACTAGCTAAACAAAGGACAAACCATTTTCCATGCAAGCATTAAGAAATCGAGAAAAGCTTGATTAGGTTTGTCTGATGGCATGTTTCTATAATTCTACCATTAGCTCATAGGCAAGACTTGGACTTTAGCTCGAATACATCGACATCCTCTTAAAGTTATCATTATTTTTTATTTTGACACTTTATTTTAACTCCGTTTCATTTAAATACTTTAATCACGGCTCGAATGTATCATTTAAACATAAAATTTGTAGACAGCCAAACACAAAAGGTATGTGAAATTGACACGTCAGACTGACGAATAAGATAAGGACACATGAATTTAACTTAAACAAATATAAAAAATTATAAAATAATATATAAAAATGAGAACCCCACCTACCCGTTATCATCTTCCCCAATGAGCATTCCTTGCCGGCAAAATCAATTTCCAGCAGTTTTTTTTTGCAACTCTTCTCTAGAAAATTGGTCTTTTCTTTCTTCGTCCTTTTTTGAGACGTAAATCTGATTTTTCTTCAGATTCAAGCAGTGGCGGACTCACGTGGAGTCGAGCGGGTTTAGCTGAACCCGCTTCACCAAAAAATAATACTGTGTATATATATAAATTACAATTAAAACTGCGTAAATTTTGTATAAATATTTTATTTGAACCCACTTGACAATTACTATTTTATGACTAAAGTTATGTACTTCTAAGATTGAACCCGCTTGCATAAAATCCTGGATCAGCCACTGGATTCAAGTCACAAAATTTAATTTCGTTAATGTTGAGAAAAATGAAATTTCGCCAAAAAAAATAAAGTTTCGCCGAAAATGTTATTATTTAAAATTTTCTTCTTCGTAATGTTAATTTTGTTACTATTAAAAGATCCAAATGATGTTCAAGAGAAGATGGAGGTAACAAAATTTTTCTTTCTTGTTCTTGCTACTTTGGACAACTTGCAAGATTTTTGTTATTTTTGGGTTGAGGAGATAGCAATGAGTGCACCCTACATGATGTTTTTGTGCTTCTGTGCGCGAGTTATTTGGTGGTATTGGGGTTGCTCGACTTAAAGGGGTTGCTGGACATGGTTGTTTCGGGTGTTATAGTGAAGCTTAGTAAAGCTCACATTATGAAGAGGTGAGAGAAAGAACGTTACTTTATTTTTTTATTTTTTTCTCTATTGACATTTATTCTTTGGGATCCATAATAATATCATCTCAGAGGTGGCCAATACACACTATGTCACATTATTAAATTGTGTTTAAATGATACATTTGACTTGTGGTTGGAGTGTCCAAATGGAATGAGCTTAAGATGAAGTATCTAAGTGAAAAGTGATGACAACTTTATGAGATTGACAATGTATATTGCCTAGACTTTATTTATTTTCAACTTTACAATAATAACAACAACAACAATAACCAGTGGAATTCACAAGTGACGTCTGACAGGGTAATGTGTACACAAACTTACCCCTACCTCGGGGAGATAGAGAGATTATTTCTGAAAGACCCTCGGCTCGAGAGAAAGAATAAAAACAAGCAAATATCAACAACAAGATCAGGAAAATGATACCAACAATGCATGAACCGGAAAAAATAGATGGAAGAAAAAAATAGCAATAGCAATAGCAACAAGCAATAACAATGACAAGGTACTAAGAAAATCGAAACGGAAGATAGTACTAAAAATAACCCTAATACTAGCACTCTAAGAATCAATGACAAGGTACGAGCATGCTAGCCCTAATAAACCTGGAACGTATTAGAAAGATACACAACGACCTAATCCACTTCTACCCTAATCTTCGACCTCCATAGCCTCCTATCAAGGGTCATGTCCTCGGTAAGCTAAAGTCACGCCATGTCCTGCCTGATCACCTTTCCCCAATACTTCTTAGGTTGCCCTCTACCTCTTCTCCTACCTGCCAACGCCAACCATTCACACCTCTTCACTAGGGCATTTAGGCTTCTCCGTCTCACATGCTCGAACCATCTAAGCCTCACTTCTCGCATCTTATCCTCCATAGGTGCCACACCCACTTTCTATTATTCTCATTCCTATTCTAACTTAGTGTTCACACCCATCGCAATATCCTCATTCCAGATACGTTCATCTTCTAGATATGAGAGTTATTGACTGGCTAGCATTCTGCTCCATACAACATACTCGGTTTAACCACTGCCTTTTAGACCCGATCTTTAAGTTTTGGCGGCACATTCTTGTCACACAGGACACCGTATGCTAACCTCCATTTCATTCACCCCACCCCTATACGGTGCGTGACATCCTCGTCAATCTCCCTATTTCCTTGGATAACTGAGCCAATATATTTGAAACTTCCTCTCTTGGGGATGACTTGCGAATCCAGCCTCACGTCTATATCTGCTCCCACCGTCACGTCGCTGAACTTGCACTTTAAGTACTCCGTCGTAGTTGATCACGCTCAACTATGTCTTCTATAAAGACTAAACGGGCGTTGCAAATATAAATCT